>JXSR01S000400.1:61506-80703 GCA_000969725.1 Ophiothrix spiculata
TTCAAAAAATGAAACCTGCCTTCATCAGGTAACATGAAAAGCTTTCAAAAAACAAACCCTACCTTCATCAGGTAACAAGAAAAGCTTTCAAAAATAAAACCTACCTTCATCAGGGAACAAGAAAAGCTTTCAAAAATGAAACCTACCTTCATCAGGTAACATAAAAAGCTTTCAGAAAATAAACCCTACCTTCATCAGGTAACAAGAAAAGCTTTCAAAAATAAAACCTACCTTCATCAGGGAACAAGAAAATTTAGCTTTCAAAAATGAAACCTACCTTCATCAGGTAACATGAAAAGCTTTCAAAAAAAAAACTACCTTCATCTGGTTACACAAAAAGCTTTCAAAAAATAAAACTTTCTTCATCAGGTAACATGAAAGCTTTCAAAAAATAAAACCTACCTTCATCAGGTAACAAGCTTTCAAACAATAGAACCTACCTTCATCAGGTAACAAGAAAAGCTTTCAAAAAATAGTACTTTCATCAGGTAACAAGAAAAGTTTTCAAAAAATAGAACTTACCTTCACCATATTATCCTAACTGTACTATTTCCCTCATAATAAGTCTATACAGCTTAAAAATGATGTTTTTTGTGTGGGGTATGATATAACAATGTGATGGTCCCATGAAATTTTGATTTTTTTCTTCTTAAAAAATGTCATGCTTTACTAAAAATATTTCCCATACCATTGACCCTACCTTCAAAATGATGCATTTTGAATTTCTTGTGAAATTTACATTCAGAAAATGTATACTTTCCTAAAGTAGTATATATGGTTCCTAAAATAATTCAATTCAAACGAAAATTGGCGCATGTTTAAGAAGTGAAAAAGTAACTTTTTGATGTCACACGAAAATGCACCAGTTCAAAACACATGGCCATAATGAAATTTGGGTCTCTGACATCGATGTTGATACAAGCAAAATAAGTCATAAATGGAAAAACTGGTACATTTACAGGTAGTAAATCTATACAAATCATTTTTAAATGACCAAATATGACCTGATAATATTTCAGAATGTTCGAAAATCTTGGTGCCAAGCATTCTAATTATTAAAATTTGTCAAATTACACATGCATTTACAACCAACAATAATTCAATAAACTCGGACATCACCGACAAAATATAGTGCAAAAGTAGTGATTTATTTGTACCAAATATATACAGACATCTTTGCAATTATACATACTATCATCAATATTACTCTGTATATTCTGAAAAGAAATGAACGAAACAACTTAGTTCATAAATATAAACAACTTTTGATCTTGCTATATTAGTGGTGACTAAAAATTACTACCAGACCTAAGACCCACTGTTTTATTTGTATGCATTTTAAACCATTATGCTACTTGACCTGGAATAAACTGCACACAATCCAAATGTGAGTCATAAGTCTCAGTTTTGAAGTTACACAAAAGGGTTTAACCCTTTCCGATAAGACACCAAGGCGTTTCTAGTAAATAACAAAATACTTCAGAATTATGTTTATGTATCTTCAATATGAAGAATATAATACAATGTAATTTGGTATCATTTGCATTTGAAAGCTTACACTTTGCTCTATAGCTTGGACATTAGCTGTGCTGTATAACCTTTACATGGTATTTATGATCATGAGAAGTTGAGAACCCCAAAATTAAACTGGAAAATGAAATACAGGCTTAACTGCTAATACAATATGTGATGAAGCATATCCAAAGGTACAACTAAGAATCAAAATTGAGTTATTGGTATCGTTGGTGAGCCTGGTTATTCAATACTGTATCAAATTTGTGTCAATATGAATTTTGGTTCAAAAATTGGAGCCAAAAGCATAACCACCAAGATCCGACTATGACAATCACAACTTCAGAGAAAAATGTGATTGAAATTCAGGATGTTTAATGAAGCCTAAACAATACCCCTGGAGTATTGAAATTACAAGTACCACTTCAAAAGTCCATAGCTAGTGTTTCTGATATCAGATATCAACCAAATTTAGCAGGCAAGTGTTACAGATTATAATCTTTTAAATGTGAAAAAAGTTGCATATTTCAGATTTGCACTGGAAGTGGTAGAAAATGGAAGTGTTTAGTGCTTTTTGTATCTGACATGGTCAGAAAATCTCGAAATTTTTCATACTTTTCATACTAAACTAATTCTTTGAAAATACATGTATACACTTTAAGGGGCCTAAATTTTACTAGATCATACAAACTAATTCGTTGAAAATACATGTATATTAGGCTGATTTTGAAAAAAATGATTTTTGGATTTTCTATCGGGCTACCCTCTCATTTGGTGCATAATGGGTAAAAAATACTATATGCAAATTTTTTTCACTTTTCGTGAATATTTAGGGGGTGCTACCGACCTTTGAACTTTTGTATGTAAAGCCTATGGGCTTTTAGGACTGTTTTAAAACTTCATTTTTTTCTCCTGTTTGGAGTACAAAGTGTGCCAAATAATGTCCTGATGTTTTAGTTTTAATGTATATCTTCCTTAAAACATACATTTGTTACAATTTCAAGTTCCCAAAGTAATTCACAAAACTGAAAAAACGAAAAACTCTGGTGTGGGAGTACACCCTATTCATAGCACAGCCTTAAGATTTTAACATAAACTAGATGAGACTCTAACAAAACACACAAATTCACATTGCTGGCTGAAAAGAGTAATAGAAAATTAAGTCATTGCAGAAGTCTAACATTTCTGAAACATCAATTATGATAATTATCATATCATTAGATCCCATGCATTACCATGATTACAACCAATTCAATAAATGTTATGTAACTTGAACCATACATATTTTATATTTGATTAATGACCCAGATGCTGAACACCACTTAAAGGATTTGCACTCTCAACTAACATTAACAGACATTGAATAGTTATCAATATTTTCAAGTGTTTTGACCCACTGGTTCAATACAATGTTGTCTCATTATGACCCCTTGATTCTAGTTGTGATATGAACCCCAGGGAGCAGCTTGCAATTGACAAGTTATGACAGAAAAGGAACTTTGAACAAGTTGATGATGTTGAAAATGAATATTGAATAATAGAATAATTACTTGGATAATTTTATAGGCCCCTCTAAAAGTAAGTTCTGTTTGTGGAGCTATTTTACAACTGTTGGAGTTTTGATATTTTTTATCAATGGTATGCCTATCATCACAGGACCAAAAACTAAAAGACAGATTGTTGCGAAATATGTTCAAGACATTTAAAATGATAATAGCTTTACCAAAAAAGACAGAAGATTTTTAATAATTAATATGCTATAACATTCAACGGTAAACACATTTTTTTTCAACTGGCCATTTAGCTGTTGAATCTTTTGCTGGCACCCAAATGATGCAATTTTCAACAAATTGTGTTTTTATGAAAACTTGATGACTTTATTTAACATTTTCTTGGCTAATTGCTTTAAGTAGACCCTCATACATATTAACATATATTGATTTTGTTTTGATACCTTATGCAAAAGAACAATTTTGAAAGCATTTTTAAAAATGCCTCAAAACCCCATAGACTTAACACACAAAAGTTCAAAGGTTGGTATCGCTCCCTAAATATTCACAAAAATTGATAAAATTTTGTATGTGGTATTTATCAGCCTAATGTATATGTATACACTATAAGGAGCCTAAATTTCTCAAAATCAACCTCACAAATTTTTTCAGTCATTCTTAACCTAAGCCAGTTGCATCTTAAAATTGAATTTGTCGCAATGTTGTACCTTTCAATGTGCGGCGACATGTGGCATATTTGATATTTTTTAGGAAAACCTTTGGAATTGTTGAGATTAAATGACAAAGGAAAAACCAGTTTTTACAAGCAGATGGACCTCCAAGGTAGGGTCAACCTTGCAGACTGATTGACTCAATCAGTCTGCAAATTTTAATAAAATGACCAATAAAAGCTTGAAATTTATGGGTAAAAATGAAACTTTTTTCAGTCTCAAAACTGATTGATTTTACCATTCTTTCAAAGTTATGTAGCTAAATGGAAAATGTAGACCAGGTTGGGCCAGCTAGTAAAACACAATTTTTGTCATCTTAAACTTATATTATCTATTCTTTGAAAGATTAAATATAAATACAGATTTAAAGGCACAATATCCAGTATTTTTCATTTTGCACACATGTTATAAACTCCATGAAATAAGCTCCCTGAAAATCACATCCAGAATATTCAAGCAATAAAACCTTACTGTAGCCCGTTCATACACATATTTCAACTTTTAAATCACCTGACAGGGCTCACACATGACAATCACGATTTGTGATGGCTGGTCAATTTTCTACAGTAACAAGAACTTGGTTTGGCGATCACAGTAACAACCAATCACATTCTTCTGCGTAAAATGCAAGGTCCAACTTAACATGCATTGATGAGTAAAACCCCAAAACACAGAGTGTATATTTTTTAAGGTTGAGTTAAAAGCAAGACTATTCTCTTGTTTGTAAATAAACACTTTAACACCAAAACAAAATGGAAATCACTGACCATGCTCAAGCGTTTATATGCTGTGGAAGTACTGACGTCATATTTATGATAATTAGGCTTAGCCCAACACGTGCGATCTGGTTCCAAACAAATGATCAAGTCCAGAGTCGTTCCACTGATCACACGTATTAACGCAATATGCGTACGTACATACAAAAACCAGACCATCTTTTCACTCGCTTTTTGTACACAAACTGAAAAAAATAATGACAGGGATAACATTCTGTCCTATCATATGACTCTTTTCTATAACACATTACCGTAATCTATGCTTATTTTTGCTTCATTATTCCCCATAGAATTAACATGTGGTAAAAATATCCACCATGTTTGTTTGGAACCAGATTGCATGTGTTGGGCTAATTATCATAAATATGATGTCACTACTTCCACAGCGTATGGCATTCCACAAACCTCTGACAAAGTACCCAAGATATCAGACTCGGGTTTTTCAAAAGCAGATCCCTCAACAGCATTGTGAACCAATGTTTTTGCATCATATAATTATGATTAATTAACACTGAATCACTGCATTAATACACTTTATGGCTATTTTTTCTGTGTTTAAGATCCCAAATGAAGAATCAATTCAAATAGCCCATATCAATTTACTGATTTTACACGGTTTAGTCAGGCCCCTGACACTTTATCCCCATATATTCCATAGCTCATTTGATGACTACTTTTCAATAGTCACTGGTTAACGTATCACGTGATCAGTGGCCCCAATTAACGAGGACACACAAAGAATAATCCTGTTCAAATATCGAATCCTGACAAACCAAAAGAAAAATTATGTTAGTTTTTACGCTAAATCGGGTACAATGTGTGCATCATTCTTCATCGTGTGTCCTCCTTTTTGTCCACATCAAAGTGGGACATAGGCTAATTGGGTCCATGTTTTGAACTCATTGTCATCTCTATTACTCTGTGGTTTACTGTTCATTTCGCTTTATTTTCAGTGTGACAAGTATTTAGCTTCTTTTGGATCTGACATTTGTGGACCAAATTAGTGCAATCTATAATTCTCCCACAAAATCATGATCTTAAAACAAGCGAATTGCAAACAAGAGTACACAGTCCCAACCATCTCTGCTCCCCCACTGCTGAGAGATATTCTATTCAATTATGTCTGTGTGACCGGTATATTACTGGCTGCTTCACAAGTACTGATAAGCTGATCCACTGTTCCTGTCACATGAGTCAATAAGATATCATCCACCTGCCGCGTGCCTAACAAAGTCACTAAATGCTGCAGTCTTGTCTGCAAGGTACCAACTTGATCACTCGCACTTTCTCCCGTTGATTCTACCGCAGCTGCGATCACCTCTGCTTCAGCTGCTGCAGACACTTCACCAGTCACTTCGCACGTCTGTACATTCTGCGTGGCTACTCCAACACTCTCATCTTCATCCATGTAATGAATTTCTACATATGCCCCTAAATCTGCTGCGGGTGGGCACTGGATGGACTGTGGCGCCTGGAGTTGAGCTACTCGTATTGAATGAACTCGATGAATATGTTGGCAGATATTGACCTCGTCATAGCAGCTGCATTCATACAGATGGTGGCAAAGAGCAAAGCAGCTAAGCTCAAGGCACTTGTGATGGCAGTGATCATCTAGACAAATGTTGAACAATTTCTTGACTTTATGCTTGGCTCCTTGCTGATCATAGGATGGCACCATCCATGTGTCCTGCTCACCGGCATCTTCAACCTGCTCTGGTGCTACTGCCATGCCTTTCTCATGATGAGTTACGATGACACCAGCAGTATCATCAAACCCTCCTTCTTCGAACACTCGCTTCACCCGCTTCCATGCTGCATCTTTATCCATATCGAGAAGACAATTAACCAACGAATCAAGACGCTTGCTGGCTTTCCTTTTCTGTTGAAAAAAGGCTCGCATATTTGAATGGTATAGATTCATGTGGAGTATATCATTGGGAAGATCTTTACCTCTGAAACTTGTAGCCCACAGCTCGGGTCTTGCTCTGTACATCTCAACAAAGTATTCAGCGAATGCTTGGCACTTGGAGGCATAATAGTTGACAAAGTTAGACGCCATCTCATTGAATTTACTTTGGTTTGATTCCTCCATCATCATGACTAGACAGTGATAGATCTCTTGTCTCAGAGTACTGTTTTGCAGCTCCTTTCCCATCCGTTTCAACCAGGAACAGTGAACATGCCACTTGCTGAGAAGATGCGTGAAAGAAACACCAGGGTACACTGCTTGGAAGACTCCATACCCAGTGTTGTCTTCATCTGTCAGGACAACAGAGGGTTGAAAGCCTTCGCATCGTTCTTTGATAGCTTTCACAAAGTAGTACAATAAATGCTCATCTATCCTGTTTGCAATAAGATGAGCTACTGGATACCCTTGTTGACTAGTGTCAGGAACAACTAATGAAATCAGTTTATGCTCAGTGGGATTGGTAGAGTATGTTGTATCAACATAGATAACTTTCGAGGTATTGTGTTTCAGTACTTTCATCTGTTCTTCACTCTGTAGCGCCAAAACCCCTAGATCATCTGCAAAGGGTAGATGCATAAGGCTTTCATCCCCCACAACAGCTACACTGCCTTGAGGTTTATACAGCATCACAGAATTGTACGTGTCAGATTTGAGTTTCTCCACTAGTAGCAAAATGGAGATGGACTCATCATGATGTAAACGACGAGACATGTCAACCCTGTGCTTCATCAGCTCCAAAGTTCTCTGCGTAATATGGTGCACCGCCTGAACTGCAGTATCTGAAGCTGATTTGGGTGTTTGTTCAAGGCTGACCTTCCTCAGATCCTTGTACACTTGTTTGACAGGTGTCCCTAGCGCAAGTTTTTCCATGATTTCTTTTTTGAGCGGATCTGATACTGGCTGGAATTGCGTATCACTACTAGTGATAGGATGTGAATGTGAAAAAATATAAGTCAAATTGACTTTGCCAGTTTTTCCATCAACTTTACATATCATCCTCGCTGGGCACAATAAACCTGTTTTGACACTCCCTTTTTTATTACGCCTGGCAGTTTTCCTACCAGGTTCCCCCAGCTTACGATGAGGTCTATTTGGTCCATCTTTTTGACATTTGAAATACAAATGGCTACTTTTTCCACCCTTTGTTGCAGCAGGACCTCTGTAGGAACTAAAGAACACATACTTATTTGTTTCCTCTTCCACTTTCCATTTCTTGAATTCCTCCAATGACTTGAACTCTATCTCTTTTTTCTGCACTTCAAGGCCATGTTCCTGTTCCATATGTCGTAACATTTGAGTTTTATGATAAAACGTCTTGTCACATTGGGGATTCAAACACTTGGTTCTCTCTGTACTGGTTTCATCAAGGATTACAGCATCGTGCTTTTTACGAGCATGGACTTTAAGATTGTCCTTGCGATTGAATGTTGCCGAGCAAAATGTGCAGAGAAATTTCTTGCCTTCGGATGTTTCTTGTTCCAGTATCATTTCCTATAAATAATGAGAGTATCAAATTATTAATAACTGACATTAGGCCAAGTAAAAAATAAAACATGTTTCTCGTCCGGGTTTTTGAAAAAAAGGAGGAAGAGGTACTTTTTATTTTTTATATCAATAGCAATGCAAAATCGCCCATTAATGAATGGCCCATTCTCACCCAGTGTATTGATACAATCTATGTGTTTTTGGAAGGGAAGAGACCTTTTTTATTTTTGAGTTTTGGACATACTGGAGGGGTGATCAAAACAAAATATACTTTAAAATGCTTATTGAAACTGAAGCAAATCTATTTCATAGACTCAAACCATTTTTACAAATAAGTTATGCATGAAATACAAAAAATAAAAAAAATAAAAATCTTTAAAAAACAATACAGGAGGGGATGAGAAACATGTTTATTTTTTAACTTTGCCTTATTTTTGAATTTGAAAATCATAGGATTAATAACTTATCATGCTGTAGCTTCCTTGTCATGGACTCTTTTGCATTAATTTGTACACCTTGCATAATGTTGATACCAAAGTAAAAAATACAATTTAATTCACAAGGGCTATCAGCTGCTGTCTTCAAAATTCAGCTTTTGATTCAATCTTCTGTCCGTTTTTATTCAGAATATGAAACATGATTATTGACAATTTAATTCACAAGGGCTATCAGCTGCTCTCTTCAAAATTCTGCTTTTTTTCAATCTTCTGTCCGTTTTTATTCAGAATATGAAACATTATTGAAATAATTATTGTAGGCTTTATTCGTGTATTATGGTTTCTCAACTTTTAAATAATACTTCAACACTATCAAGCTCCAGAACTGTTTAGTCTACATTTCAACCGAATGATTTCCTGTAAATGTCCACAACAGTATTTTTACTGCAAAGTGAATCAAAAAGTACATTACTTTTTATCTGTAATGAGAGTATCAAATTATTAATAACCGACATTATTTTTTTAATTTGAAAATCATAGGTTTAATTACTTATCATGCTGTAGCTTCCTTGTCATGGACTCTTTTGCATTAATTTCTACATCTTGCATAATGATGACACCAAAGTAAAAAAATAAAATTTAATTCACAAGGGCTATCAGCGGCTTTCTTCAAAATTCTGGTTTTGATTCAATCTTCTGTCCGTTTTTATTCAGAATATGAAACATTATTGACATAATTATCAAAGGCTTTTTTCGTGAATTATGGTTTCTCAACTTTTCAATTCCATATATACTTCAACAATATCAAGCTCTAGAACTGTTTAGTCTACATTTTAACCGATGATTTCCTGTAAATGTCCTGCGAAGTGCATCAAAAAGTACTTTTTATCTGTAATGAAATGCATCTCCAGTGATAGAAGAATAAACAACTAATGCACATATGTGACGCGTTACATCAAAAGGTACAAGTTGTCGGCAAGGCCGATTTTCAGCTACGGCCATCTAAAGTTGAAAATGGGTGAAAAATGGTCGGGAGGTCGATTTTTAGATATCGTAAAAAATTAGGTCCTTGAAGTATATAATTTCAATGAATGAACTTGGTTTTTGAAAAAATACATTCTAAATGTGAAAAAATGCGTTGTTTGTGACCAAGTCAGATCCAGTTTTTGCTGAAAATGTCCATGGGACCGCCACTTGAGTACCAAATATGACCAATTTGCACGGCAAATATCAGCGCATACCGATTATTCCCCCTGGCAAATTTGGTATCGCTGTCTTTGTTGCAGTCTATAGAGTATAATGTGCCAAATTTGGTGTCGGGCAAGTAAAAGTGCTGGTTGCTAACTTGCTATGGAGTTTTAAATGGTTCCTTTGAAAACCAGCAACATCTTGAGTTTAAAATTTTCATGATTTTCAAAGTGTGCTTTTTAAATCCGTCAATGTTGTCATTCTTTAATTCGTCATAGCTCGGTCACCGAATGGTTGATGCCTTTAATTTTGGTATCATTTTAAAGCTAATTAAACAGACTTTCCAGTGATACCAAAAACTCAATTTTGATTTTTGGACCCAACATGTACCTTTTGATGTAACGCGTCACATATGTGACCTGCTCCAACGAAACCCGGACAATGTCGGGATAAATCATTTGTCTGATTTGCCCATATTTATAAATGCTGAAATTACAAGCTTTAAAATGATGTATCACTTATTAACATTGCTCAACCTTTTGCCACTGGAAAATCAATATTTCCCTTGAAAATTCCTATGTTTTCTATTGATTTGTGGCATATTGGGCTGTAACTCAATAAGTACTCTGGCGACTTGTCCGGGTTTGGTTGGAGCAAGTCACATATGCTACCTTCTTGTCCAACAATAGAGTAGACCCGTGTACGAATCCATCCATATAGCACAATGCAAGTGTGTGGAAGATTTATTTCCCTTATTGTATCATATAACCCTGTAAATAGGCCCCTCCCCCCTTTGGAGAGACAGGGAAACAGTGCATTGCATTGACAACAGCGGTAAGAAATATATTATTTCTGAAACTAAGGACTTAGACAAATTGTAATAATTAAATGTGCATTTTTGAATGATGCTCATTTCAGTTCTACAACTATTTTTGACTCATTGCATACTGATCATTATTATACATTACACTAGTAACACATGCTGTGTAAATGTTATTTTTATTGCCCATTTATCCCCTTTTATGTTTTACTGTTTTTGATTGATTTAATAAAGGCACATTTCCTCAGGATAGTAGTCACATAATCAGTTTCTCTGGAAAGATTTCATTAAATTAGACCATTAGGCTCTGGAGGCTAGTGGATGCTAGCCGCAAGCTAACAAGGCTCAAGATTCAAGCTGTGAGACGTCAGGTAAATTCTTATTCTCTAAGGATTACATTACTTCACCTCTAACCATGAAGTATTTGTATATTACTATAGTGGTATACTTTCTACTTATGTAGTGGCAGAATTGGGGTTATTTATGATTTTAAAAGAATCTTAAGTACTAATGCACTGAATACTAGATTCTAAAGTATATAACAAAACTTTGTGAATTTCAAAAGTACATGATAAAAGAAACAATGAAGTCTTGGGAGTTGAAAAGAAATGCCCTTTCCATAATGAGAAACGGGACAGGAGGGGATGGATATGATTGATCGCTTAATTGTTGAAATCTTGAGGTTTATTAAAATCTAGTGCGCCCACGGATCGTTGTGGCGCTGACCATTTAATGACCTCGGATTGACCTTGGATGATCTTATTGAACATTTGTGTTTGACCTTGAAAATGACCTTTTGATCTCGGATGATGATCTTTTGACCTTGACCTTGAGCAAAGGGCTATTCATGGTCCAAGTTTGGTCAAGGTCGGGTCAAGGGTTCATGAGTTATAGCAGTGACCTTGAAATGACCTCGGATGACCTTGGATGAACTTTTGAATATTTTGGGGTTTGACCTTAAAAATGACCTTTTGACTTTGGATGACCGTGGGCGGACTCCCTATGGGCGCTCCTAGGGGTAGGGGCCATGTGTGGTGGGAGTTTGGTCAAGATCATTGCAAGGGTCTCCGAGTTATGAGCATATACCCTCAAATACACAAATGCCCGCCATCTTTGATCTTGACCTCGGATGGACTAACGATTGTAAACTCTTTCTTCCTCGGACCAAGGTACACCCATCCACCAAGTTTGAGGGCCGTACGACCTACCATCTCCGAACAGATGGACAGACACACAGACATTGCTTATTATTATATAGATGATCCTGTATTATGTAGCCAGATTGTCATAGTACTATAGTGTCTCAATCCAGATGTCATGTGTTTGATTATTAAAGGAAAGGATTCCTATTCTACTGTCTACTTTATCATCATCAAAAAACGTTATTTCAACATTAATAAAAAATACTTGCCTTTTCTTTGTTCTGTGTGTCATCTGAGGTTGAAGCTTCTTCTTCATTTTCAATTTGGTTTAGTTTCATCTTTTTCTTTGGTGATCTGATATGGAAAACAGAAACACATACCATATTTTAAATGGGGCTTCATGCAAAACTAATTTCAAATGACACCTGCATAATATATCTTTTTCAACCCTGTTTACATAATGGAAATTGTTGCAATATGAACAACTCTAAGATTTGCATGTCTTCAGTCTGAGCATATTGAGTAAATCCATTCTATCCTTTTTTTTTAATCTCTGAAGACATCTTTCAGTGAGACAACATTTGAGTAAGTTAAATAAAATCCAGAATTACATGGTTTCATTCTTTGGCACAATAAAGTTATGTTTTATTTAGACATACTCCGAAACAAACACAAACAACAACAATGCATCATTTACATCTGCAGTCCAGGAAATGCCAAATATTTACAAGTAAATGGACCAATTAAATATTTAATATTAATTGACATACTCCCGCCCTTGATGGGGTAAATCCGCAGAATCGAACAGGGAATCGGAATGAGGCCAAGTATGATATTACCCTTCTTGCCCTCGTTCTGAAGTTCCGGTTCCCCGTCCGATTCTGTGGATTCATCCCATCAACAGCGGGAGTATGTCAATTATAAGAATGGTCTACATAAGAACATGGGTATACATTGCTTGAGTTCAAATGTTCTGTCCGTGCATAACAATGCATTTTGTAATCTGTTGTAAAATATTTTGTTAACCCATATGATTACTTATTCTATTCACTGGAGTCAATAAGTATAGATAATCCCCACTTGAGACACTGCAATCCGTAACAATCCTTTTGTGTTTACACAAGAAAAGGCACAATTAAAACGGCCAAGGATTTTTGCTTTTGTCAAAGACAATGGCCTATCCCTTACTTTGATTGACTCTTTTGTGCGGTAAGATTAATTCGATATTTCTTTTGTCAATTACAATTTGTAAACTATTTGTAAACTAAATCCTTTGTCTTATAATGAGATAAAGGATTTTGCTTTTGTCAAAGACAATGGCCTATCCCATACTTTGATTGACAAGCCTCTGTGCGGTTAGATTAATTCGATATTTCTTTTGTCAATTACAATTTGTAAACTAAATCCTTTGTCTGATAATGAGATAACTTACAACAAACTTGAACAGGCCTATTGCCCACAAATATAAATAATGTACACTACTTGCACCTGTGTAGACTTTTAAGTAAGTATATACAAGTCTGCACAGGTGTAAGTAGTGTACATTATTTATATCTGTATTTGTAGACAATGTATACCCCTGTTCTTTCAGACTTAATTTGTGTTTGTAAAAGTTGAAATTATTGGATAGAAGTAGAATTGCAACAGTAACTTCTTGCCTCCAATGTGGTTTTAAATTTTACAAGAAGAAGGATACCACTTACTTGTCCTCTTTTTCTTGGTCATCGCCTGCTTTGCGCTTTTCTAATCTAATCTTGACCATTTTCTTTTTGCTTCCACCCACTTTGTCACTCTTTTCCTCAATGTTACTTTGTTTGTTCTCTTCTCCCACTCTCTCCGCTGTATGGTCTTCAATTACTGTTACAGACAATGATGTTGACAAGTCTGTGGAACTCACTCCTGAGGATTTGGCCTTTATCTGCACATCTTCTGGAATCACTGTTATTGATACAGGATAAGCAGTTTGTCCTGTAATATCACTCACTGATTGTATTTCTTGGTGCTCTCCTTGATTAGGGGCATCTAGAAAACAGGAAACAGGAATTAAAAGATGATATAACAGAAAAAGTGACATGCATAATTTTAACAAAATGTTATAAAAATATTTTCAAAGAATATAAATATCATATAATTCATACACTCAGCGTGTCACCTGGCCAATCAGAACGCAAGAATATTAAGTGCGCGGAGTGCAGTGGATCTCCACAATGTACTGCGCTTGTTGCGTTCTGGTTTACATGGCGGGCGTTTAGTGCGTATGAATGTTTAATTGTTTTTGTCGGGTGATTATTTATTTAGTTTAGAGAAGTTTCGGATTTTGATGGTCATATTAGAGGACTTATTTCTTTTCAACCATTCGTTTTCAAGTTACAAGATATCATAATTTTCAGCATTTTAAAAATCCCCATAGGCTCCTGTGCTGTAATTACTGTTGGGGCCCGACAAAAATTAGAAAATGACACATTTTTGCACTTTTCTCCAAAAATTCAAGCACATTAGAAAGAATGGTTTTGGGGATTGTAACATACACCAGTCAAGGAATCATACAAGCTAAAAAACTCGATTTTGATAGAGGTGACCTTGAGGTTGAAAAGTGGATCATGAATTGCCCCTTTATTTTGATTTATGTCATGGCATTACTTAGTGTTATCCAACTTTGCGGTCTACAAAGAAACACAACTTGGTTATAAGGAATTCTGTGGACTGTTCCAACTGTAAAAGTCAAGCCTAATAAATGGACATGTCACTTTGTTACATTAAATGACCGCTTATTTCATGGAATGGCCATTTGAGTGAGTAGTTCACAATAATTGTAAACATGTACACACCTTTTACAGGCACATCCACAAACTCTGCAGTGTGTTCCCCTTGTTGCTGACTGCTTCCTGATGTATTGACTGTGATATGTGGCTGACTGCCAATGAGCTCCAGGATGGCTACTGCTAAACCCATCTCCTGGTCATTTGCTGTTGATATCACATCTGTTTGCACCTGATCGTTGGACTCCACCAAATTAGGGTCAGAGACTACAACTTTGTTGGCACTAGCAACTGTGTCAAGGAAAAGTATTTTGAGTTTTAAAGACGACAGATGAAATAACATTGGTCTTAATTATTATTGATGCATTATAGCTTAAAGAATAAACTGGATCAAAATACTCAAATGATAGTTCATAGTTCATAAAACAGGCTTACAGCACAAGAAAACATATCTTTTGGATATTTCGACATGTATCAAATGTCCTCATCATCTATAATGGACTGTTCTGACTGACATCATCCTAGGTCAAAAAAGGTCATCTATCCTCACAACATCACAGGATTTCTTGTAATGAGGACATGTGATACATGTCGAAATATCAAAAGGTATGTTTTCTTGTGCTGTAAGCCTGTTTAGACCTCTCAGTATGGATCAAAATACATAGAAAAGTTAAATCAAGAAGTTCAGAACATGATTTAGATATCATTAATAATGTCCCCAACAAAATATTTCCATCAATAATATACAAAATGCTAACAGTAACACCAACAGATCAACCATTCAATGTCAAACATACTTCTATACAAACCTTTCTAAAAATACATGCAACTTTCAATCCAAAAACACTTGTTAAATTCAAGGTCATTATTGATTTCCCTGATTCATAAGTGTTTTTTTTTTTAAATTGTTTTTTTATTGCAAATCAAAACAAAAAAAATGCTGATCATTTTTTGTACATCAATATCAGAGACAACACCCTGAGTGAAAAATCAAGTCTTCGTTCAATGTGAAAATACTAATTAATGGCTGAGATAAAACATCAAATACACTATACTACAAACAACTATTGTAAATTATTGCTTATGAATAAAAGGATGCATAACATTGCATGAACAAAAATGTCAGTCAACCTTAGCCTGCTTTTACCAATCCTTCTTACCTTGATCTTCAGGTATATCTTGGCCTGTTGATACTTGTATCTCTTCCTGGTGCACAACTTCGGGCTGTTCATTTGCTTGGCTGAACTCCATACTAGTTTGCTGTTCATTGGCTTGGCTGAACTCAACATCAGTGGACTGTTCATTGGCTTGGCTAAACTCCACACTAGTAGGCTGTTCACCAGCTTGGCTGAACTCTACAGCTACAGCCTCTGTTACTTCAACAAATTTGAAGGTTGGCGCTTTTGTTGCCTCAATACCAATTTCATCCGTATTGTGATCGTTGTTGCTCTGTGTCTCTTGGGGCTCATCACTGATTGTGGACTGCTGACCATCTTCCATCTACAAATAAGATTAGAATCATTATAAATGTATTAGATCAGTACTGTATTAGATCATATCTAGCTGAGTTGGATCTTAAATACAGAGTGATCATTGTGAGCTGAGTACCAAGATGGTGTGCCAGTAATCTTGCCTGCCATAACAACAGCCAACTGCATCATTTACCATATTTTTAAGCATATAAGGCTTACGTAACATTGTAGCAATACTTAAATATAGTCAACTTTGAACTTTATAGGCCATCTTAGGTATTAAAATCTCACTTTTCATGCACATTTTGACCATTTTCATGCAACTTTCTACCACCTAAGTTTAAAAAAAAACTTGAATTTTTGAAATCCTGATTTTAAAAAAATTAGTAAAATGGTCAAAAATGACCAAAAATTAGGAAAATTGGCATCCCTGGCCAGTGGGTCATGCTAATTTCCGATTGGATAGAAAACGGCTGGATGTGTTTTTGCTTCATAAACGGCGCCAAATATTGACCAATTAAAACACTTTAAAAAGTTTCAAGTAGATTAATATTTTCTTCATGGAATAAAAAGCGGACTATGCCAGTTCATAGTTTTATATCTAATAAATGAGAGATATGAGGGCCTCCTTGCACCCCTGGTACAGACCAAAATAACGCAAATCATATACCGCCCATGTTAAAATGTGGATTGTTTTTGAGGGAGACAAGAATGTTCTAACTTCATAACTACAACGTTTGTTCTCAACAGAATTGAGCAAAATTTCAGGAGAATGGTTGTAAATATAGGCCTATGTTGTTTGGAATTGAAGGCAAACAAAGAAAAAATAATGGGTTTTTTTTTCTTATGTCATGCGAAAGTTAAAAAGACCTAAATTGGGTTACAGCATAGGCAGAAGAGACCACTTTTCCATATGTGACCCCCTTTTAATTTTAATTTTAGGTTGCTCTCACTGAATGAGTAATGACCAGGGAGGTCTCGTGAACTAAAAATTTTGCCAAAAATAGCCTCCTGAGCTGAAAATTTTCACATTTCTTGAGCAATTTTTGCAGTTGGAGCTAATATTTGGATTTTTCCTAAGAAACGGGGTCAAAAGAACTGGATCATGCTGAAAATGGGGATCTAGTGAACTATAAACTGGCGTAGTTCGCTTTTATTCCATGAAGAAAATAATAACCTACTTGAAACTTTTTAAAGTGTTTTAATTGGTCAATATTTGGCGCCCTTATAAAGCAAAAACACATCCCGCCGTCTGCTATCCAATCGGAAATTAGCATGACCCAGGGATGCCAATTTTCCTAATTATAAGTAGGAATTCCTAAGGCAAATTTTTGGTCATTTTTGACCATTTTCCTATTTTTTTTAAAATCAGGATTTCAAAAATTCAAGGGTTTTTTTTAAATTTAAATTACAGGCATGAGATTACATCCTCCTTAAAAAAGCTGGAAACACTGGAAAAAAGCGCGAAATTGGTAAAAAAATGCCTCAAAATGGGCTGAAAATAAATAAAGTTGTGGAAATTTTGACATCCAAAAAAGCTGGAACCAGCTGAAAAGCTGGAAAATCTCATGCCTGAAATTAAGACAAAAAGTGGTAGAAAGTTGCATGAAAATGGGCAAAATGTGCATGAAAAGTGAGATTTTAATGGCTAAAAAATTT
This sequence comes from Ophiothrix spiculata, assembly GCA_000969725.1. Classification (NCBI taxonomy): domain Eukaryota; kingdom Metazoa; phylum Echinodermata; class Ophiuroidea; order Amphilepidida; family Ophiotrichidae; genus Ophiothrix; species Ophiothrix spiculata. The sequence goes on from JXSR01S000400.1 coordinate 78,947, forward strand.
AGGCTAAGATAATAATAATTATAATGGGAATTTATATAGCGCAAGTATCCATCAAACATGCAAAGAAACCGCTTGCTGCGCTGAACAGACAAATGGCAGAGGAAATACAATAACTTACTGAAGTAATGTCCACAATACCCTTCAAATGTCAGCCCCAAAGTGTGTAACTGCAAAATTCAGAGGGTTGACATGTCATGATGATGACATCAAATGAAAAACTTGCTTTTGAAATTAATGTCATTAAATCCTCACTTACTCGTTCAGGTATCAAAAAACTTGATCTTGATAAAAACAGAAACAACTGAAAATATGTATGAGAGAAGAATGAAATGTTCGTAAATTTGAAATGCTGTTTTTGTTACTGTCATGACTGCAGAATTTTGCAAACACAGTTGCGAGTTTCAGTCATGTCACTGCAAACAATGGACAGATTCAATACAAGCTTTTACCCTCTTATAAAAGAGATGCACTAGACATTATAAGCACATCTTATTCTTTCGTATTTTACACTTACCCTTCTATAAAATTTTCTTAAACACAACCTGTGAATTTAGGAAGATTTGCGTATATTTCGGAACGACAAAAAGCTACAAAACAATGTCCGCCTCCTGCGAAACGACCAACTACGTCATATGACGTCATTTATATTCCAGGGAGTGACAAACGCGGGAAGTACAAAAAAGCAACAGAATATAAAACGCAAAAAAGATGTTGAAATCACCCAAAAATGTAGGAAAACAACAGAAATTTGGTAGAATGACACGAAAATATTCAAAATCGCCAAAAATTGTTATATTAGGGCTTACATTAATTAAAACCGAATATCTAAAAGAAAATTTTAATTATTACTAAATTCAGTGTTGAATGCCGGGAGGAAGACCGGAGTATCACCCGGAGAAAAACCTGCGGAAGCGAGCATGGACTGAAAACCAAATGCACATAAAGTGCCGGGTGCGAACTAAAGTGACAGGGATGTGCCCGGCCCCGGAAAAAAAAGTATAGGACCATCCGGTACAAAATTGCGCACAAAAAATTGGGGATCATTCGGTACATATCATAAATAAAAACAAAAATTGGGACGTGGGGTCATCCAGGTAAAACCGGGTTTATCATTCAAAACAGAGGGGTCATTGCGGTAACCGTGCCCTTGGACTCAAACAGAAATCTTTTTCCCGCCTTTTTCAAGTTCAAATTGCTATAGAATTACAAAATTATTTAACTTTTCGAACTTGGCATGAGTGAATAAGAAAAAGGGGGTCTTTGAGTATCTGACCATTAAAAAAGGGGTCATTACGGTATTTGAACTTTCTTGGCAAGAAGCCAAAATAAAAGGGGTAATTAGGTAGGCCTACTAGGTCAATTCTGAGGCACCATAATTCAGAGACGGGCCATAATGTAGGCATAAGTGCCATCATGGAAATTGAAGTGCCTCGGAGAATTAGAAGACGTAGATTTAAGTGTATTTGTTAACAAAAACACCTTTTAGAATATATAAAACCCTAACACATTCTGTTCTGTTCAAATTGAAGGACATTCTACTAAACACTGCTTAAAATGTCGCTGTTTAAAAAAACGTTGTTTCAAGTGTTGTTGTTTTAAACAACATTGTGCAGTTTGTTATTGTTTTTAAAGCGTGTTGTCTTGATGTTCAAATTTTTAAAATGTTGTTTAAAGTAATTTGTTTTTAAACAGCCACTGTATCAATCGATCATCGCTCAACCTTGTTTAAAAATATTGTACACAATATTGTTGAAAAA
>JXSR01S000400.1:102757-113762 GCA_000969725.1 Ophiothrix spiculata
GGTAAGACCGTGAGAGACGAAAAAATATGAGGGCTCATTGGTCAAAAATAGGGTCAGCATGCGTTTTGGCATCCAGGAAGCGAGATTTGCCATTCGTTGAGATCAATGTAATGTAGTGTTTGGGTGAGAGCACATGCAATTACTGTAAAAAAATAATTTGTGGTCTTTGGGTGACAGTGACATTGACGAAATTGGTATTTTGAGCCTTAAATGTTCGTCGTTTCGAGAATGCATGGGACCGCCCCTTGCTTTTTAATGTAATGAATATCTAGGCCTACTAAGTATATAATATAGTTCATTTTCATACCCTTGTAATTAAGTACAGTTTTAGTACAACATTCATGAGATGCACATCGGGATCACCATTCGGGTACATTTTAAGAATTTGCAGAAAAATTTGTACTAGAATTGTAATAGAATGTGCATCACAGGTTGTACTAAAACTGTACTAGATTTTCTCAGACTGCTCGTAGCTCTGTGGGCTCTCATGATCAAGGCGAAGGGGGTAAATTAACAGCGCAATAGGAGGAGTGTCAATTAACTTTTCAGATACCTGTAAGTTCTCCTGCCCCTGTAAAGAATGAACGGTCCTTGGACATCCATATGCATATTCTTTTTCTTTTCTTGAAGCCAATACACAAAATGTAAACATGTACTTTTTTAAACAATAACATGTAGAATTTAATTTGGGCTGCCATGATTGAATAAGTATGACACTTTGGGTCAGAGACATTTGGAGTTGTCACCAAAAACTTACTCATTGTCAGTCCAAAAAATCATTGAAACAGTCATGGATGATAGGTACACACTCCGTTAGTAAGGTCATACATAATATAGGCCTATGTGATACTCCAGTAATATAATATATAGCAATATGTGATACTCCATCACTCCTATAGTTAAAATGAAATACTCTGAAGATATGAAATGAAATCATTCATTTCCAGACAACATACTAGTACCATAAGTTAATGCTACCCTCGTGACTCTGCGACTTTGTCTTTTTAAAGACATTTCTTGTTTTGACTTTTTTTCATGCTGAAGTGAAAGGTTTCAATTCTGAGACTAGTATACCAAACTATATTGGTGGCTTGAATATGTTGCTTGATATAGCAACCCCTGTATTTGATTGCATCAACATTTATAATAGCCAACAAATTGTTATAGTTAACATTCCCAGAATAAGGAACATGATTACTGTCATCTTATGTACCCCAACTATATAATTTCATTGTGGTATTTGTATATTTCCTGTGTTTCTCCATACAGAAGCAACAACAAGATCACTGGCATACCTGCTGGTGTATTTGATGATTTGCCTCGCCTACGTATGCTAGCCTTGGGTAGTAACAGGATACAACAGATACAAACAGGAACATTCGGCCGCCTCAATAATCTTGTTCGCTTGTAAGTCAATAATATTTTATGACAAAGTGTAATTTTTGATTTATTTCTTACCCTGATACACCCTGGCAGTAGGGTTATGTTTTGTGGAATAAGCTTCCCACTAATCTGAGAGAGTCTGTATCATTGCCTACTTTCAGACGTGCACTTAAAACTCACCTCTTTTCAGCATAATGTTGTTGTTCATACTGTTGTATTTTCATGTATATATGTTATGATAATCAGCGCTGTGTTCTTTGTAGAGCGCTTTATAAATGCTTTGTAATAATAATAATAATAATGTTTTGGTAGGACCCAATTGATATATGTGAACTTAATTTTTATACATCACAAGGGTATAAATAATTTATATGCATAATTAAGCCTAATTTTGAGTCCCTCTTGACTTGGGCGGCCATAGCCTAGGTTGGCCTGCCTGGAGCCCAGAATGTCATAACTTATAAATTACTCATAGCCCCTGTCTCTCCTTTGGCCATTAAAGGTACATGGTCCGATTTTCCAAATGTTAGTTTTCACTTTCAAAAGTTGCAAGTTACATATTATTTTTCCAAAATCAAATACAGTATCAATTTAATGCAACAATATTGGAAGAACAACCAAGATGAAGAGTCAAAGTTATGTTCTTGTTCAAAACAAATTGTATATGTAGTGCTGGGTGTATAGAAACCCCCCAATGATGTGCATTGTGTGATTTTGTATCACCCTACTACTCGGCTCTACTCTTCAAATAAAGACATACATCTGCATTTGGTAAAATATTACTGTAACGAAAGATAAAATGGAGGGAACAAGTAATTAGGCCAAAAAAAATAAATTGTTTGTTTGCCCTCCAGTGGAAAAATTAAAATTTTGGGTCGGTCGGTCGGTTGATCTTTTTTTTCCCCTTCTTTTTTTTACTCTTCACTTATATTTTAAAGAATGATGTCATTCCATGGATTTTATTGTGAATACCAAGCAATGCAGGGCTTAATCAAAGATTGTGAGTCATTATTTAGAGGAAATATGCATTTTATACTACTAAATGTGACTTTCTAATGCTGCTAAATTTTAAATTTTCCATTGAAAATATTGAGTTGTCATATTTTACACGTTTGAAGAAAAGAAAAAAATATCCGACCCAAATTTTTGGCATTTTAGGGTCGGTCGCGGAGGGCAAACAAACTTTTTTTTAGGCTTTAGCACAGCAATAGTTCAACCAGACTGCCTTGCCTTGCATTGATGTTTTTTGGTCCTGGCACTGTATGTTGTCAGTATAAACATGCTGCTGCAGGTTTTCCTCCAAAACTAAATGGAAAGCAGATCGAGCAAGACATTAATGAGGCTATCATGTTCAAATATGGCATAGTTATTTTATTATTTATCTGTATGCCTTCCTGCTATTCACAGGGTATTGAGTGATAACCGTATTTCAGAAATCAGTCCAGGAAGCCTTGATAATCTGACTGCACTGACCAGCATAAATCTGGGCAAGAATCGCATATCCAGTCTTCCAGAAGGCATCTTTTCCAGGCTAGGCAGACTTACATCTCTGTGAGTATGTAACCATATTAGGCAAAACTTACATATGAAGTCTTTCAGATGGAATATTCTTAAGACTAGGCTGGAACAAACATTTACACACAAGAGCCTGGTACTACAAACTTATATCTTATACCTCCTTATTTTATGTTATCAAGGTTCCACTGTGCCATAATATCATCTCCAATTGATTGGCAAATGTGTTCGTTGTCATAGTCAGTAAAATAATTTTCATGCTAGAGGTTAATTAAGATGTCACATTAGTTTTAATTTTACATAATGCAAACTTACTTTGGAAATCAAAAGAGTTGTCTCAGTGACAAATCTATTGAAAGTTACTAAGCCTTATATTGCAGCTCGTATCTATGAAATCTGTGTGTGACTCCCGTTTTATATCTTGTACTTTTATTACAGGGACCTTAGCAATAACCAGCTGAGCAGTATCAGTAGGCATGCTTTCCAACATCTTGGCAAACTTGGCATTCTGAATCTAGATCACAACCAGCTATCAGAGGTTGATGATAATGCTTTCTATGGTCTGAACAAACTTCACCAGTTGGAACTTGGGTGGAACCAAATTGCCCAAATCTCCCCTACATGGCTAAAACAACTTCCTCTGCTCAGGACACTGAAAGTCAGCCACAATCTTATCAATAAAACAGATTCCAAGCTGTGGAAGCATTGTGAATTTTTGGAAATATTGGATCTGTCATATAATAGGATAGGGTACTTGAAGCGAGGACTATTTGGTGATTTGTCAAGGTTATTGGAGTTATCCTTAAGCCACAATGAGCTAGGGGATCTGAAGGGACGCACATTTTGGGGATTATCTGCTCTTCAAGCTCTGTAAGTATATCTGATATACCTGGATATAACTTATTTTTTATGTGAATGAAATGTGTCAGTATAGCTCCCAGTAGTATATATCTATGATGATTGACCTTTATTTGGCAATGGTGTAGTTTGGGACCCTGTTCATAAAAAGGAATAAAACAGCTTTTACTGTTTCAAAATAAAAAATAAAATAATTCTTGATCATCAATGTTTTCAATAAATCCCCTATCAAGTTTATCCATCAAGCTAAACTTACCATAAAAACGATTTTAGCTTCATTTTTTGGTCGAAAAGTCCGACTTCCGCGATTTTCTCCATTCGTGTATTTGATCACCGCGTAATTTAACGCAACACTCAACCAACCAGAGATTGCGCGCTAAGATCCCGGCGCAATGAATAACCAACCAGCGAGCGTTTCACTGAAATATTCGCCAGTGTGCAACATCAAAAATAGCCGATCACAGCTCTATTTTTGCTTCAAAATCTCACTCTTTTATGAAAACTCGGCAATCTTTTTTGACATTTAAAGAACATTTTAGATCAACGGGAACAGAGCCTCATCGATACAGGTGAGTTTTATGAAATTTACAAGCATTTTCAGTGGTGTTTTGAGACAAAAACCTTGACAAAAATCGGCAATTTTAGTACCTTTTACGATTTGTTTTAACCTTGTTGTTTTACCCCATTATTTCCCTCATTATTCGAAACCCTGCCCTCTTTCCAAAATATTAACATTGTTGTCTATATAACATTTAACTATTTTAGCTTCTTTGGTTCATTTAGCTTGATGGATTAGTGACTTTTGTTCCTTATTATGAACAGGGTCCTATACTACACCATTACCCTTTATTCCAATGTGTCAAGAAGTCAATTACAAGTTTAAAGATTGCAATCAGGTAAACACTTTGTACTCCTAGATTTTCCTTTTACAGTGTAATTAGAGTGTTTGGCAAAATTCTTTGGAAAAAATCAGTCATGTGACCACCAATCGCAGGGTACTGATAGCGTTTGTAAATAATTGGCCCTGTACTCTGGATGTTTATTTACAACGTCCGAAGAATTGTGATGCCGACTTTACATCTAGATTTTACTTTTACAACAAACATAATGTGTTTGAAAATGTGTCACACAGAATGGACCATAATGACAATTCTGTTCTTTTCAACCCATTTGTTATAGCTAGTATGGCTAGTTATATGACCATATGATACAATACAAGATGCTAGTTGCTCCTCATGTCAACTAGACACTAGAAAGTTCAAATAATTCCAACTTTTAATGTCATTAATAGTATCTGCTTCATTGTATGAATCTAGCATTATGAATTCACCCCAAAACTAAGAATTATTGGAGAAGCAGCATAGAGGTGGTGAATGGTATAAGGGCCCAGGCCTGAACTAAAACTACACTCTCCGAACCTGTGTTTTGTGATGTCAATTTTTTTCTATTTCGTAATTTCATGGGCATTTTTGTGGTGTTGTCACTGTTATTTCCATTTCATTGTCATAATTTCATTTGTTGGTTTGTGTATTCTCCAACTTTTCCTTTACAGTGATCTTAGTCACAATGCTCTTTTATGGACTGGTGAAAGACCTAGTGCATTTGAAGGTCTGACATCGCTGATACAGTTCAATTTATCCAGTAATCATATCAAGAGCATAACCAACCAAGTATTTGCAGGATTGCCAACACTAGAATATGTGTAAGTAAATGTCACCTTCAAATATATAGGTAGAAAAAGGACCCAAAAGTTGCAATTACTTTTACTATATTATCGAATTTTCACTTGCAAAGCATGAAAACAACCTTGTTGCTGCTTTATAAAAGATAAATACAAGATTTCCTGCAGAAGGTCATCTCTCTTATGAGGCAGCCATCACATTGATTTTGACCCTCATTTTGTAGATTAACAGTGATAGAGATATGATCCAGTATGGAACTCTGGACCGATACCTTGGCTTATTTACATCTTGTTTTTGAGGATCTGCTTGATTCTAGCCTTTTATATTTGGCCAAGATTGCAAATTGCAACAAATTTTTTGATAAAGATATCTATTACCAAGGATGTCCTTAATGATGTGATTTTGCCAAGCATGTTTTTAAATATCAGGAATGTTTATATGTGAAATAAATATGTTGACATAGATCAAAGCAGTATGTAAGATAAAACCATCCACAGACCTCTCTAAACACTTGGATATTGATTTTGAATAAAAAAAGTGGATTTTACCATCAAGATATTATACTGACATCTGGATGATTGTACATAACATACAGTAAATTGTCAGGTGTTAATCAAATAGATTATAACCTTAAAAGAAAATGCTCCTTTCTTCTTCAGAAAGAAACCCCATTCTATTTCTTGCCATAATAGTGTACCGTATTCATTCTGACCAATAACCGCCCATCAATAAAGGCCCACCCATGTTTTGGGGGGTGAAACTTGGTACCAATAAGTTGCATTCAATTAGTTCTTACCATGCATGTGAGGTGATAAACTCCAACATTTTTTATTTTATTTTATTGATGTTTTGTGGTATTTCAGAATTTATCCTGTAAATTTCAAAAATAATGGCCCATGAAAATTGACTTTGTTAAGGGCCCCCGGCGGTTATTGGAATGAACACTGTAATTTTTATGTCATTTCAGCGCATATCTTTATCTTGTTCAATGTAATATTCTTATTCTTCTCAATCTCATACAGGGATCTGTCAGGGAATGACATCTCAACAATTCAAAACAATGCATTCAGCATGATATACAGACTCAAAGAATTGTAAGTTGCAAATTGGACTTCATTATGATCCCAATTCTAGATAATCAACTTATTGGCTTCAAAAATAAACTTCATTATGATCACAGTTCTAGATAATATATACTTAATGGCTTCGATACCTAAGATGTGTATGACATCATGAATAGCTAGTGATTAGAGCAAAGCCAAAATCATGTGAGGTGATGGTACCAGTTTGTCTAAATATAGGTAAGGCATGATAAACCCCGGAAGGGGCACTTAGTACAAAAGTGATTACGGGGATGTGCCTCCAACATAGGATAGCAAAATCAGGCTAGTTGATATGCCAACGGGTCCTTTTTCTTAGCAAAATGTGGTATTTTTTATTTCTAAAATGGTACAAATTTGGGATTTTTTGTTCAAATTTTTGAACTAAAATCTGAAAACTTGCACTAAATTAGCGCAATTTTTTATATAAATTTGACTCAAGTTTTGGGCAATTTGGTATATGGATGGGTCTCTTTTTCTTGAAAATTGGTATCTGCATGAGGGTGGTACTTCAATTTCCCAGCGGCACACCCCTACCCACACCACAGTTGAGTACTACCGCCCCCCCTCCCCCCGCGGGGTGATAAACAAAATGATGAAAACAAACACTGCTCGTAAACATCAGGTATACCATGGGTCGTCTTCACAGCATTCCAGGTTGTTTCCACAGCGGAACAAAATGGCATGATTTGATTTACAGTTGTTGTGATGTAGGTCCACTTCCTGCTATAACAAGAAAATGCATGAAAATAAAATTTAAAACTAGTGTAATTTTTCATGTCATTTCAGTACATATCTTTATCCTGCTCATATAAGAAAATGCCTGTTTTACTTTGCAGGTGGTTAAATTCTGCAGCGTTGAATTGTGACTGCAATTTGAAATGGTTACCCAAGTGGATCAAGCAGTTTGGCAAGAGTTTCTCCGTGAATGCTCACTGCAGCCCAGGCGATGTAGATGTGCCTGATCCAACGATTGATGGGCACAATTTACTGGAGATTGACTATGAGAATATGACATGTAGTAGTAAGTTTGTAAATTACCATTCTGTTACTATAGTTACTTGAAAATTTTAAATTGTTTACATACTTGTTAGCCAAATCTCATGAATATGATCTAGGTTTTAGTAGAGCGACAATAACTTATACATATTAGTGTCTTTGTCAACAGTAAATTTGGGGAACATATTGATATCACATGTAAGCAACATCCCATCTATTCTTGAGCTACATTTACAATAATTTATGTGTTAAGATTCTCTTTTTATTGACATCAAACTCTACATGTGCCTTTTATACCAGATACCTTTTCCCTTTTTCCTACAATTGCTTTTGTTATGATAAATTTTAAAAAATAACCATTTGTTACAGCGGGTACCGTAAGTACAAGGTTCACTGACATTTTGTTTTGGAAAATAGAGTAAAATGTTACAACATTGGGGTAAATGTCAGAGAGCTTGAGTGGTCTAGTGGAACAGTGCATAACTGTGAATAGTGAGTTTGAGTCCCGCTGTAACCAACTGGTATGTCCCTGGACAAGACATTTACTCTCAATTGCATTGTCGACCCGAGTGATTTTGGGTAATGATAAGAAACATCACAATCTATAGCGATAGGACATGCTCATTATCCAGTTGTCACCCAAGTTGAGGTAAAATGATTGTAATGGTTTCTTACTGCAGCGGTCATAGGCATTGTGCTATAAGTTCTGAGTTTGGAAAATTAAACGCATTATAAGAATCATACATTATTGCTGTTATTACTGTGTTCCTCTGAGTCCTAAATGATTAAAACCCCAACTGATGTTTGGTATTTGTTGTATTTTGTAGATGTAGAAGAAGGTCTATCACCAATCATCATCATCCACCCTGAATCCACCATGGCCGTACGTGGGCAGAATGTGTCCTTGGCTTGTACAGCTATGATCAGTGATGATACGCCATATACATTTAATTGGCTCAAAGATGGAGAGGTAAAAACAAAAAAATTGTTTCAAAAATGTTTTGTGGTGTGTTCGTAGCAGAAATAACACTTAAGGGTCACATCTAGCCTAGCATAATGCTACTTTCATACTTGTGTAGTTTTGTAGCTTTGTTGCTGCATGACATATTTTTTGCAAAAACAGGTTGTTGTAGTGGCAAAGCTACATGTCGCTGAGATAATAGATATCGGTAAAATTTTGTCACGTGGCAAGATTTTTCGAGTTGAAATGAATTCAACTTTCAGAGCGACATGAAGCAGCAAATCTGCAAAACAACAAAACTGCAAAGCTACAAACGTGTGAAACGAACCAAGCTACAAAGCTGCAAAGTGACAATAAGTATGAAAGCAGCATAAGTCTTGGTTGGAATTCTGAATACAGCTACTCGTACATCAACTTGATTCTAAGTAAATTGGACATGCTAAGGTGACTAGTGGCACCAGTTAAGAATACACAGAAATGGTAAAAAAAATTGCAACAAGCACATAATTATACGCATATAATTTTACGGTGTTTACTTATAACTAAATGTCTAAGTACAAATACTAATTTACAAACTAATGCAGAAGCATCTAAAACATAAAACATTTAAATACTAGCTTAAAGGGACTGGCCTAGATTCTTCCCACTAATTTTTTACCTACATCTTTTTCTAAATGAATCAATAGAACATGTTTATAGTAATAAAACCTACAAGTAGTTTTCCATGATTTTGAGGAATATTTGAAAAAATAGCAATTTTTTACCAACTTTAATTTTTGCCGCCGGCGCAAAAAATGGTATGAAAACAGTGTTTCTAGTTTCAAATCTTAAGAAGATCTTGTTTCTACACCTGTGATGGGTAAACAAATTATTTTTGATGAAATTGTTTCTCTTGTAATATGTATGAAATCATTTCAAGGAGCTTTTGTTTGATCTTTTATCTGGTAAATCCATCTGAGGTACAAATTAAGGATTTAGAAAACACTGGATAGTCACACCATCATCACAGAATGATATATTTTGAAATTGATTCTCTCTCAATTTGAGCCATGTCTGTGTAATAAATTTTTGTATTTTTTTGATTTTGCTACACTTTTAAGCTTTATTTAGAGCATTTCCATAAGTTTTTAAAAATGGACTATTATTACTTCCTTGTTTTCATTTTCAGGGATCTAGTTACAAAGAGTTGCAATCTAAGCAAGACCAACCCAACCCATCCGTGCAAGTATTTGAACATAAACGCAATAACAACACCAAAGAATTGACCACATTCCTTCACCTCACCGATGTCCAGCAAACGTCACAAGGAATCTACCAATGCAGTATCTCTAACAACTTTGGCAGGCAGGTCTCTAAGGAAGCAAAGGTCAAAGTTTATACACCAGGTAAGAGGTCAAAGGTTAAACAAAGAATTGACCACATTTCTTCACCTCACTGATGCTGTTCAGCAAACGTCACAAGGAATCTACCAATGCAGTATCTTTAACAACTTTGGCAGGCAGGTCTCTACGGAAGCAAAGGGCAAAGTTTATACACCAGGTAAGGGACGCACCATTAGACTTCAAGGGGGGGAGCAGGAAGTTTGGGTTAGGACAAGTTTTTTTTTTCTCCAGCAGACAGGTCTCTAAGAAAGCAAAGGTCAAAGTTTATACACCAGGTAAGAGGTCAAAGGTTAAAAAAGCGACATTTCTTCACCTCATTGATGTTCAGTAAACATCACAAGGAATCTACCAATGCAGTATCTCTAACAACTTTGGCAGGCAGGTCTCTAAGGAAGCAAAGGTCAAAGTTTATACACCAGGTAAGAGGTCAAAGGTTAAACAGAATTGACCACATTTCTTCACCTCACTGATGTCCAGCAAATGTCACAAGGAATCTACCAATGCAGTATTCTAACAACTTTGGCAGGCAGGTTTCTAAGGAAGCAAAGGTCAAAGTTTATACACCAGGTAAGAGGTCAAAGGTTAAACAAACAATATTTTTTCAGGGAGCACACCAGTAATTCAGCTCCCATAGGGTTTACACGTAAATATAGGGTAATATAATGGCCGATTTCAAGCCTTTTGGGCAAAGTTTACTAGCCGTGACACCTATCAATGTATTCAGAACGGATGAAATTTTAACATATGTTTCGATGTTGGGGGGTTTATGTGATTAGATTTTGCGCTAAGGGCCCCCAAAGAGCGCTCTCACTGTTTTTGACCCGTTTTTAAGCCTCCAAACGCTATCTGGGCTCTTGCGCATTTGACGGGACTACTTTCGCGGTGGAAAAGTTAGATTCATTATTGATGCATCGAAATGAACACGTAGGCTCTAAACTTTCGTTTTATGATTTAAAAATCACCAATAAGCCAAAGATAGTCTCAAACAAGTCCAAAACACGACTCAATTGCATGCGATTTTAGGGACTATTACCCAAACTATAACACTGGGCTGATTACCTCTGTAACGATGTTGACTGAAACTAATTTGCATACCTCTCTCGGAGTGGTATGGGACCAAAGCAT
>JXSR01S000401.1:11874-25256 GCA_000969725.1 Ophiothrix spiculata
TACAATTATTGCTTTGTGTCAAAAATATAATTCTGATTCTATTCACCATAGAGCACCAGCTCAATGATGTGATTAAAATAAATTCTAAAATCACACAGCAGAATTCAAATGAGTCTATAATGATAATGTGTTGTCCAGTGTTGTCTATATTTTGGTGTTCAGTTTTGGATGTCAAGTGTTGAATCTCAAAGAGCTTGGTCCGATTGATTTAAGGTGTCTGCGCTAGTTTCCGAGTTGGTAAGTGCCACAATATGCATATACTCCGAGTAGTGTTTTGAAGCTAAAAATTTCCATATTTTAATATTTTTCTGGAAAATTAGTACGGTGACACCTAATTTTTATTGTTTAATTTGATAGAACATACTTGTGTCGCTTTTTTTTTTGCGCAACTTTTGCGAAAAAATTAACAAAAAATTTTGGGCGGATTTTTCAAATCATCACTTTGCCACATTTCCCAGACCACCTTACTAATTTTCCCCTAAAACCTCAAAAAATGTTGTTTTTAAACCGACTCACAATTTTTATTCAAAATAATCGGTTCTACATCGATAAAATATCATTTATGTTGATTTTTACTAGAAATTTTCGATCAGATCTATCATGGATCAGACACCTTAACTTTCTTTTTTAAAACTTTTAAGATTAGATATCAGAATATTAAAAATGTTTATTTCTTCTGATACTCTCTAAATTCCAAAGACTGAAAAATCAATCTTTTTGAGTGTGCACTCACAGCAGACTTTTTTGGATTGTAAAGTCAATCTTTCAGACGTGAATTTTCAGTCCTTGGAATATCCCTCTTTTTAACTTTCAAGATTGAAAATTCAGCCTGAAAGATTGACATTTCAATCCTAAAAAAGTCTGCCGTAGGTGCACACTCAAAAAGATTGATTTTTCAATCTTTGGAATTTAGAGAGTAACCCATGCAATACTGCATCAGATGTTGCTTTCTTAAAGGAGTTGGTCCGATTTTCAAAATTGAGTTTTCAATGTCATATGAAAGATGACCACTCAAGTGGTGTTAGTTTCATGTGAAGCGGTCAAACTATTTTGATTTTATGGGCAATTTTGTATTTCAAAGCCGCCTATACATTACTGTATGTTTACCATAATTAGACACATTTTCATTCATAACTCCAAAACTGAGCCATAAAATTTCAGACGGGTTATGAGAAAAGTATGACCAATATTTTGGTTCCAAAATCTCAAAAAGTTTGAAAAAAAAGTTGAAGCAATCGGACCATGCTCTTTTAAGATACCATGCAGTGAAAAATTGCAAATTTTTAGCCTTTTTTTATTTTGCAACCATAGTTATGCACAGACTTCATAGTGAAGCATTTAGCCAACTGTAATTAGTCATAAAATCAAAAACAGTTTGACCAATTCAGCTGACATTTGAAGCTGAAACCTGAAGTGGTGATCTTTAATTGGAAATTAAAACTTTTTTTAAGGAAATCGGACCATGCTGAAATTCAGATCTCGTTTGATCACTCGTTTTAACCTTTTGAGAATAGTCATCATATTTGGACCTTGTATTTGACAAACTACATGGACATTGGATCAAGATCAATCTGCATCCGACTCCCAGATCTGGATCTGATCATAGGCTAGCATTGCATTGACAGACCAAGATATTAAAAGTGAGGGCTTGGATTTAACTAGGCCCTATAAATTTACTATGCCCGGGCATATTTACACTAGGCCCGCTCAATGTACTTTGCGTGGTGTAACTTGAGCTCTACGCATGAGACTATTATAGGCATTCATGGTCAAACATGCGCTGCAGTGCGCAAGCTAGTAATCTTGTGTTGTGCGCACATTATCAGATTATGATGCGGTCAGCACTGAAATATTGTAATTATCATAGGGCACTTTGAGTGCTCACGATGACAAAAATCGATATATTCGGTATATAAAACGAATATTGACTGCTTTTTGTTTGGGGTATGGTTAAAATTATTTCCTCGGGTGATCTCAATCACCTCGGGAAAATAATTTTAACCATGCCCCTCAAAGCAGTCAATATTTGTATTTGCCCACATTATGAGCAGCGTCTATGACGCTAGTTTAAATATTTTAGAGTCTTGAACGAAAAAAAGTCACATTGAGGCCTGAGGTAATTACTCGGCTTAGAATTTTGATTTTAAAGTACATCGAGTAAATCATGAGGGTGAGCCTGGTATTAAAGCGAACACTGGGCAAATTGCACAGGAGCTTAGAATGTACATCAAGTACATTCCAGGAGTAAAGATTGTGTCTACACGATGACGCGTCAACCATATGTGGATTCACGATGCGTATTCAACCGTCTGTATATGTTTTAACCTACTCGTTAAGCTGAATTCATACTCGACGCAAACGCAGGACGCACAGAGGATGTGCGTTTTGAGTGTGAATTCATTTGCGGCGCCGTTTGCGGTGAAAATTATCGGAAACGCAACACATTGCGTTTTGAGTATGAATTCAGCTTTAAGCTTCCACGTAGCTGGTCAATGCACCCGCAGTGTGTGCAGCAGCGAATGTGTTGAGTTGAATGTACATGGATGTACATCCTAGGAATCTACTTGGATGTACATTCCGAGTTCTCAAAGCTCAAAGCTTTTGTATTCGATTGCCAGTTATAGGTCATCAATAATGACTCTTCTGAATTGGCTGGAATAATTTCTCAGAATATTTGAATGTCACAATAAAAAATATTGTCTTGGTTATGAAGATAAACAAATCACAGGAAAATTCATTGGATAATAATGAAAATCCAGTTCTTCTATTAAATTGGGCGACCATGACCCTGTCAACACGAAAAATACTAGGTCTAGGTAAGCTTAAAATGCAGCTAGTAATTGCCATATAAACCACACAAAAATACTTTCAAGTGGGCATGTTTGTTTATCAGTTCTTGTGAAAATTGTTTATACACTATAATATTGCAAAAAGCAATATAATATAAACCTCCAAATATGGCAAAAGAACCCTTGAAACAGCGATCGCGATTCGGAAAACGCAATGTTTACATTATATTGGAAGGGTGTTCCCCGAGGGAATCCCCGTCACGTGACGTATGATAACATCCTCGATACATATTTTTATTTTTGCCATGATTTGTAAACAACTTAAAACCCATTAAAATATAATTTTATCGACAAAATATATTTATTTCATAAAATTAATTTTCATTTAATAGCATCAATGTAGAAACAAATGATTTTAATGTAAAATCAAACCAATATGAAATCGTATGCTTGCACGAGACTGCATCCGGGACATTGTACGGAAAACATGTCGGCTGTGTAAAATTTATTACAATTTTGACTTCTTATTAACTTGCCGAAAATCGTATTAAAGCATCATAAACGATGACAATCGCAGGATATGGATATATAATAATAAAGTATCATATGTATAAATCTGAGCCGTGGACGCGACCTGGTTTTTGCATTATGGAGTAAAAATGGTTCACTGATAGTGAAACACTTGACAATTTCACGAGTCACGTGTTGCAATTTACAGCTAATTTATGCCGAATTGGAAGCTTAAAACACATTTTGCAATGGAATATATCTGTATTGGGAAAACAAAGAAAGGAATGTGGTAAGTGAAATATAGACTGGGTGGCGATTGATCGAGATATTGGGGTAATTATTTTTCATGTCACCATATTATTTTGAGTGATAAAAAATTGACCAAATTCAAATTTCGCAACAGCGCCATCACCTTAATAATTTGACCTTTCGCCGATATGGCGTTTCTACTGTACCCTGGCAACCCCACCTTAGGTGGTACCCCTCTAGTTTTTTCATCAAAATGACCGCAAAAGAGATTACCCAAATGCATTTGCCCGGTTTCCTTTGTGTTATTATGAAGCGGGCAAAACCTTAGACCCCCTCCCTTTAAAATTGAAACTTGGACAGAAGCCTTTTACACCACTTGTAACGCAATCGAGCATATCATCAAGACCATTGAACCATATCACCTGATTTTCATACACAAAATAGTCTATGACCTAAACATTATATTTCAATTTAAATTTTGTAATTGCATTGTATTATTTCAAAGTTATAACCCGTCAAAGCTAGGAGTTAATTCTTTCTGGGACACCCTGTAGTCACCTGTAATCAAGACATTATGGGACAGCTTACTGTCTGTTTTGAAAGTGAAGTTTTTCCATTCAGAGTTTCTGTGGTCAACACTTGTTCCTACACTAGTTTGGGTGAAAAACAACTAGTTTAGTTTACACACCTGAGTAAAGTACACAATTGGTCAAATTTTTGAAATGCTTACAATCACACTGTTATGTTATTCTTGAGATAAACAATGAAATAAGCTGGCAGGGAAAATAAATTTTAAAAGAATTGGTGTGTAGGCCTACTGTATTATTTACTCTTATTCTACAATGCTTTGTTAATATGTATATATGCTTCGGGGGGGGGGGGGGCACTTACATTTAAAAGTGACTGGGTGTATAGCAATGACATCAGCAGTAGGGTCTTTCGGTGACAGACTAAATAGAGCAAAAGGGGTCTGTCTTTCATTGAAGACCTTCGTGAAATAGGGATCATTCAGTAAGGATTATAAAAAATAGGGGGTCTATCGTTGAAGTCCTTAGTGTTTTGAATAAAGGGGGTCATTCAGTGACGGCTAAAATTTATTATATCATGATTGCAGTGATTTGAGCCGTGCAATAATTTTTTTCTGTTGTACGGCATGAAACAAACCTGTTTGATATCATGATATAAAACAAATATTGAATGCCTTTGCTCCTGCAATTATAGTACAAATATATCATTCGGTCAAATTTAGACTGATCCATTTCACTCGGCTACGCTTCGTGAAATAGAAAAGTCAAAATTTGACCTTATGATATATTTTGTACTATTGTACTCTCAGGCATTCAATATTTGTATACTGTAACATGTTAGGGCTTCTGGTGAGGTGCTACACCTCAACATGTTCAATTGGAACAACTATACAAACAATGAAATAATGATCTTTTTTGAACTTACAGCCTACCAAATATGTATTCATACACTCTGCGTGTGCTGCACATGTCACCTAGCCAATCAGAACGCAAGAATATAAAGTATGCGGAGTGCAGTGGATTTTCACAATGCACTACGCCTGTTGCGTTCCAGTTTGCGTGGTGGGCGTTTAGTGCGTATGAATGTTTCATTGTTTTTGTCGGGTGATTATTTATTTAGTTTAGAGAAGTTTTGGATTTTGATGGTCATATTAAAGGCCTTATTTCTTTTCACAATTGGTGCAATATTAATTTTTTGTCAAGTATAAATTGGATTAATAAATTTGCATTCCATAATGCTTGTAAAATGAGACAAAATCAATGCACTTGTGGTAAATTTTGATTGCAGTCCAATGCACTCAGCCCCTACGGGCCTCGTGAATTGGACGCATCAAAATTGACCGTGTGTGTATTGATTTTGTCTCATTTCACTCACGTATGAAATGCGCATTTATTAACCTATAATCTATATATGAGCTTACCTTTTTTGTTTAGCAACAGACATATAGTATGAGGGATCCCACGGGTAAATATTCTGTAGAGGGAAATAAAGAGAAAATAAAAACAAGCAACAAACATTACACACAACTCAGGCATCAATATTTAAAGATGGAAATTTATGCTTTATATTTAACATTTCAGACAAACTCGTACACAATAACCATTTAAAGCTGTACCCAACGGATGGCCAGCTGTTGGCCATCGGATAGCAATACCATCCGATTGCAATTTCACATTTAAATTAGGGGGTGGTGTTTATTAGAGAAAGTTGGCAATTTTAGTAAAATTACCAACTTTACTGAAGGTTCCTGATGGCTTGTCACATATATGTTCATGCACTCTGCCCATGATGATAATGCAACACTATCTGAGGCAATGTTGCCAGCCAAATCTGTGGCCAGCTGCTGATCCAAACATGAACTGCTACTGCAGCATGAATAAAAGTCCAGCCAGTGGAAATCGTTCTGGACACTTGTTGTGCAAGACCATAGAATGGCATAGACTAAGGCCCGGTGCAGACTCCACTATCGTATAGAATATTTTGCTCAGAATATTCTACAGGGTGTCCCAATAAACATTGTGCATGGGAACAGAGCTGATTTACTCGGAGGTTTTTCAGACAAGCTTCTCAAAACTTATATCACTTTAAAGTACAATCATTGTTGAAAATTTCAAGAAAATCCATTGATGCAAACCAGAGATATCGTTGATTTTGTCAACATGTATCATCATTTTAATTCCTATGGTTGAGCATTAAACAAAAAATGTTGAAAGGATCTACATAATCATTGACGCTTAATGAATTGACAATGAAGTACAAGGTTTATGACAAAAAAGTTGTGATGACGAAGAGGAATGTTGTGATGTTAGAGACATGGAAAGCAGTGAAGAAGGTTTATCAACCAGCAAAGAGAGACAGGTTGAAAGATATACAGGTACAGGTTGCTATTGTCCAGAAAGGACTTAAATTAGACACGTGAAGAACGATACACTTTTATAACTTTATCAACTGTCGAAAGAGATTGAAAACAATATTGGCTATACCAAGTGCAAAATATCATGTCATAAATTTATATGATTTATAAATAGCATTTTATAATTTTGACAGCAATGTGGGTAACCAAAGACATCTTGTTAGAAAACTGCAGATGAGTTTGTGCAATTTTCTTTCTTTCTTTATTCCTTATAATGAAACTGAAGTTGTTACGTGTGATGTGAAATAAAAGAAGTTTCTGTTCAATTAGTTTTTGGTGAAATTTTATGAAAGAAATGCCATTTATTTTGTTGAAATGATTATATTGAAATCAGCATAAAAGAAAAAACAAACACAGATGCCAATGCTTATAAATTATGTATAAAGCCTTTCGAATCTCTTTTTTAACATTCTTAACTGCAGGATTTCCCATTGTGCAGAAGAAAAATGATACAAGCTGACAAAATCAATCATATCTCTGGTTTGCATCAATGGATTTTCTTGAAATTTTCAACAATGATAGACAAAGGCATAAAGTTATAGTGACATAAGTTTTAAGAAGCAAGTGTGACAAACTTCTGAGAAAATCAGCTTTATTCCCATGCACAATGTTTATTGGGACACCCTGTATGCTGACGACAAAATGACGTAGGTCATCGAATAAAACATTCACCGCATTTGAAAATATGGCGTGCTGAACATACTGTATACTTTCTTCGGCACATTCAAAAACAGAGTTTAAATACATAGCTGCACATTTGTTGGAAAACTTATAACCTGGAAATGTTCTTTAAGGTTACACGGTTATAACGAGCATTGGATAATATAGGTACATATCGAAAAGTGCATGTGGTGTATTTGTATATGGTCTAGGAAATCTGCATTTTTTATGGTTATGGAAGATCAAATATCAGAGAAAACAAAGATAATTTGTATTGGATACATATGGCAACCAATACTGATGGCACCTATAAAAACATGAATTTTTAAGAGTCCTTGTCGTTTGATATAATAATTAGGTTTTTGCCCATATTTAAGGGTGCGCAAACACTTTTGACCGAGAGTGTATAATAATTAGGTTTGTGCCCGTATTTAAGCATGCGCAAACACTTTTGACTGCCCGTGTAGGCGTCTCATGACAACTTAAGGCTAGGGTAGCAGAGCAAGAGGGATGACTCGTCATGTGAGTGCAAGAAAGTCGTATCTGCAATGGCTGCCTTAAGTTAAATTTATTTAAAATCTTGTCACTAGAATGTGAAAAATCCTCCAAAATTTCTGTGTCATATGTCAGTAGCTCTTGAAATGGTTCTTCAGGTGACACTGTCACCATCTCATTTCTGACCATCTCATCTCTTCAGGTGACACCGTCACCTGAAGAGAAGAACCATTTCAAGAGCCACTGACCCAAGATTGGAGATTATATAGTGTTCAATTCAAATTAATGACAAATGGCAGCCATTGCAGATACGACTTTCTTGCACTCACATAACGGACTGACTTACAGTGTTGCTAGGATGATAAGTCTGTTTAGCCTCCTTCATCAGCTCAATTTCCTTAGCTACTCTGAAAAAAAAAATGAAAGAAAATAATCATTCTTTTATGGATGGTTTCTTTAGAGTAGCCATCGTATTGTGGCAGGAAGTTACAGAATATGATCACATACTTAAAGGTGCAATTCATGATATTGATGTGAAAAAAAAACCCTGCACCTCTTTTCTAGCTAAATAAAAAGAAGATTACAACATAAATGTGTGCTGAAAATTTCACTTGATTCGTTTTCAAGTTACAAGCTTTTCGGTATTTAAAAAATCTCCATAGACAACTGTGTTGCAATTACTGTCGGGGCCCCGACAATAATTAGAAAATGACACATTTTCTCATGTTTCTCAAAAATTGAAGCACATTTGAAAGAATGGTTTGGGTCATTGTAACATATACCAGTCAAAGATTCTTTTTATCTAAAAAAAAAATTGATAGAGGTGACCTTGAGGGTGAAAAGTGAGTCACGAATTGCCCCTTTAAATTCAATTGGTGAAATGGGTCTTCAAATTCATTATCTGTTCACGATGTGTCATTGTAGTATCACGTGAGTTGCGTGTGAACTTTAACCTCCCTGCACAGGACAAGTAAAAGTGAAAAGGTATTCTTCATGCGACTATAGCTGTAAAAGCTTTTTTTAATTGATTATGATCTCTTTTAACAAAAAAAATCATGAAAAATATAAACAAAATTTTTTTCAAGATACCGTGTGTTGAAGGTAACACCGGGGTGGCAGAGATGCCACTGGGCAAAAGAAAAAAATTCTGACACAGGGTAGTCATTTTAGCATTTTGTGCGTCACAATGTACCCCGTGGGGTGCGTCATTGTCACTCACTTTACCTCTCAGACCATTAGTGTATTTTGCAACTCCATAAAGTTTATTTTCACACAAAAAGTGTATTTTAGCAAGTCCCAAAAATATCCACATTGTTACTCCTGTATTCTTTCCAGCAATGACAAATTAATAATCAGAGATGCCACTGGGCAAGAGAAAAAATTCTGAACTTGTATACATGTATGTATGTATATAGCTGAGTCAATCCCCATAGGAAAAATTGATAGCGATTGTGAACTTGAAAAACTAACTCCTTCCTTGTTTTATTTATCATCAAAATATGCCTAGTTCGGCTTAAAAAAGCCTTTCTTGGTCCATCTTACCTATATAATCGAATGCAAAAGTACATTTTAAAACTGTCCTATTGTCCTATTGGCTGACACTTCCATAACAGACGCTCTAATAGTCGGGGTCCGACTTTTTCGCTGGATATTTTTCAGTTCAATCACAAAGTTTTGATGCTCAAATTAGCTCAAATGCTTCTCATTTAGACACGAAATGAGGAGAATTGGAGCTTCTAATTGAAAATATATGAGTTACCCCCTAGACCTCACCCCCCAAATATTATTTCAAATTCACACTGAACTCGATATATTTTAATCCTCAAAAAAATGAAATTCTCATGCCTGCTCATAGGCTGTCAGCAGTTTTCGTCAAGAGTTCCATGATATTCTCTGGCATGCCTACCATAGTTTCTCGTAACTCTCTCTCAGCAAACTCGCCTGTCTCGTAGGCTGTCTGCATTTTTAGCCAAAGTTCCATGAGTTTCTCTGTAACTGGCATGCCAGCCATGGTTTCTTGTAACTCTCTCTGAGCAAACTCACCTGTCTCGTAGGCTGTCTGCAGTTTTCGTCAAGAGTTTCATGACGTTCTCTGGCGTGTCTGCCATGGTTTCTCGTAACTCTTTCCGACTCACCTGTCTCATAGGCTGTCAGCAGTTTTCGTCAAGAGTTTCATAACGTTCTCTGGCATGCCAGTCATGGTTTCTTGTAACTCTCTCTCAGCAAACTCACCTGTCTCATAGGCTGTCAGCAGTTTTCGTCAAGAGTTCCATGACCTTCTCTGGCATGCCAGCCATGGTTTCTCTTAACTCTTTCCGACTCACCTGTCTCGTAGGCTGTCAGCAGTTTTCTTCAAGAGTTCCATGACATTCTCTGGCATGCCAGCCATGGTTTCTTGAAACTCTCTCTCAGCAAAAACTCACCTGTCTCATAGGCTGTCGTCAGTTTTCGTCAAGAGTTCCATGACGTTCTCTGGCGTACCTGCCATAGTTTCTCGTAACTCTCTCTGAGCAAACTCACATGTCTCGTAGGCTGTCAACACTTTTCGTTTAAGAATTCCATGATGTTCTCTGGCATACCTGCCATAGATTCTTGTAACTCTCTCTGAGCAAACTCGCCTGTCTCGTAGGCTGTCAGCAGTTTTCGTCAAGAGTTCGATGACATTCTCTGTTATGCCTGCCATAGTTTCTTGTAACTCTCTCTGAGTAAACTCACCTGTCTCGTAGACTGTCAGCAGTTTTCGTCAAGAGTTCGATGACATTCTCTGTTATGCCTGCCATAGTTTCTTATAACTCTCTCTGAGTAAACTCACCTGTCTCGTAGACTGTCAGCAGTTTTCGTCAAGAGTTCGATGACATTCTCTGTTATGCCTGCCATAGTTTCTCATAACTCTCTCTGAGCAAACTCACCTGTCTCGTAGACTGTCAGCGGTTTTCGTCAAGAGTTCCATGACATTCTCTGGCGTGTCTGCCATAGTTTCTTGTAACTCTCTCTGAGCAAACTCACCTGTATCGTAGGCTGTCAGCAGTTTTCGCCAAGAGTTCCATGACATTCTCTGGCGTGTCTGCCATGGTTTCTCTTAACTCAGGCATGAGAATGATTTTTCATTAAAATATCTGAATTTGGTAAAATTTAAGCAAAAAACCTCTAAAGTGGTTAAATCGAGCTCCAAATTATCTGAATTTGGATGATTTTGGATGACAAAATATCTGAAATCAGATAATTATCTGAAGATTCTCATGCCTGTTAACTCTCTCTAAGCAAACTCACCTGTATTGTAGGCTGTCAGCAGTTTTCGTCAAGAGTTCCATGACATTCTCTGGCGTGCCTACCATAGTTTCTCGTAACTCTCTCTGAGCAAAAGAATCATATCCGACCAGTGTTGCTAGCTTGTGCCGGGCCTCTAATAGTCTATTCAAGATCTCGTTCTGATTAGGATCTGGGTAATAATAAATCTTGAAAGCTGCTTCCCTAATCTGAAACAATGGATAAAAGAGTGACTTTTTAACACTTTATGCATTTATTCATAGTGGAGGATCATAGTGGTCATCAGTGTTTCTGCTAAGGCCGTATGGCTGCCGTTGGAGCAGGAGACG
The DNA here is from genome assembly GCA_000969725.1 of Ophiothrix spiculata. Lineage (NCBI taxonomy): Eukaryota > Metazoa > Echinodermata > Ophiuroidea > Amphilepidida > Ophiotrichidae > Ophiothrix > Ophiothrix spiculata. The sequence continues at coordinate 23,115 of JXSR01S000401.1, forward strand.
GTAAAATTGGCGAAACAGGTTTCTGAAAATGTGTTAAAAAGATTCTTTTCCTTGCTTTAATTGGCTAATTTTCAGCCACAGCTCATAATAATTTGGGCGTAAACCCCTCTTCAACTTTTGTCAAAACTGCTCGAATTGGCGTAAGCACAAAAACTGTAGCAGTAACAGTGGTGGTCATAGATTTAGAGTGGAGATACCGGACTGTTATATAGCTTAGGCATGAGTCAAGTGTAATGGCATCAGCAGCAATGGGGTTCGAATTGGCGGTAGAAGTAAAAGCCTCCATATCCTGAAGGTCGTTTGTCCGATTCTAAATATAAACCAATTATACCAATTTTTATCATTATCACTCCAGTGATAATGCTTCATCATTTGCAAATCAAAACGATTTTTGCAAAGAAATGCCTTTTAAACCAAATTTTAGTTGTTGTATACATTATGCAAATTAGGTACAGAAAGTCCCACCCTCTAACCTCTTAATGTGTAAAGCTAAAAACAGATTAGATCTTAATACTCAAGATGGAATTAAGTAAGGTAGCTGAATGGTTCAAAGCAAGCAATCTAATTCTAAATGTTGAAAAAACAAAGTTTATGTTCTTTGGTACAAAAAGAATGCTTGAAAAGTTAAATGATGTACACTTAACATACATCAATTCCGATATTGAAAGAGTAGATGAGTTTAAATATTTAGGGGTAAAATTTTTTTGCAAGCTGTCTTGGTCAGCTCATGTTGATTATATTTGCAAAACTATTTCTAAAAAGGGGGAATTGATGATATTGTTATCTTACTATAGCATTGTTGCTGTCACTATACAGGTGGTCTATCCTGATTGTGTCACCGTCGGCTGTGAACAGATACCTAATGTGCTCTGGTAGGTGCTTCTTCTCAATCTCGCGATACATCCGGGTGCCTTGCTCGAAATGGTTGCTGAGGATCAAGGCTTCCTCACTGAGGCGCACAAATTCTTCTCGCTGAAAATAGACAAACATGATGATCTGATTTAAAGGGTAGTGCTTGGGCAATTTTTTTGTGCAAAAAATTCAGAAGGGTCAAGCGTTGTTTTTGAGATAAGCATAAATAGGTGAAATGATGACACTGTTCAATATTTGTTTTGTCCATAAAATCGTAACCGCATAATTATTTATTTTTTACAGCAATGTATTTGTACTTACTATACTTTCTGTTTCCGTGAGCCAAATTTTATCAAAAAACTCAATCGGGAAAGCAGTTTTCAATTAATTGTCCTGACACAACTTACACCTATTTCAAGTTTCAGAAGAAAATTTAACCAGAACCATGGCCCGGACCCCACAAGCTATTTATTTTGTCTCAATAATGTGATGTGAATTAACGGGACTAGCCTAGATTACACTTAAATTGAAAAACTTATGAAAATGCTCTAAATAAAGCTTAAAAGTGTGGTAAATCCAAAAAAGTACAAACATTTACACAGAAATGGCTCAAATTGAGAGAGATTTAATTTACAATATATCATATTGTGATGGTGGTGTGACTATCCTGTGTTTTCTAAATCCTAATTTTGTACCTCAGATGGATTTACCAGACAAAAGACCAAACAAAGTTCCTGTAGATAATTTAATACATATTAAAAGAGAAACAGTTTCATCAAAAATAATTTGTTTACCTATCACAGGTGTAGAAACAAGATCTTTTTAAACTTTGAAACTAGAAACACTGTTTTCACAACATATTTTTTTGCACCAGCGTAAAAAATTAAAGTTGGTAAAGAATTCCAATATTCCTCAAAATCATGGAAAACTACTGGTAGGATATATTACTATAAACATGTTCTATTGATTCATGTAAAAAAAATATGTAGGTAAACAAGATGGTTCGCGAACCAGTAGTCTCGCCTGTGGGGTGGATCCCAAGGGAAAGGTCCAAAACACACAATTTGACACCTTAATCTTTGAAATCGGACAAAGTTGAACATTTAACCCCAAGGGAAAGGTCAGATGACGGGGTCACCATTGACACTTTTGATCTTTGGTCCAAGACAAACAATTTGACACCTTAATCTTTGATATCGGACAAAGTTAAAAATTTTGACCCAAACAGAAAGGTCGGACGATGGGGTCACCATTGCACTTTTGATCGCTGGTCCAAGACGTACAATTTGA
>JXSR01S000401.1:25560-44747 GCA_000969725.1 Ophiothrix spiculata
GACGGGGTCACCATTGACACTTTTGATCGCTGGTCCAAGACGAACAATTTGAGACCTTAACCTTTGAATGCGGTTTCACTCTTTTCAAAGTCAGACATCATGGATACAGGGACGATTTTAAACAGCACTGTTTACTATTGGGGTATTTTTACCTTGGCGGAATCTAGATGAATTCCACGCTTCACAGAATCAGACACCATGGATACAGGGACGATTTTAAACAGCACTGTTTACTATTGGAGTATTTTTACCTTGGCAGTGTCTAGATGGATCCCACTCTTTTCAAAGTCAGACATATTAGATACAGCAACAATTTTGGATTCCTCCGGAAGAGATGAGAACACTTCTTTGTCGTCTATCAGTCTTCTCAGGGATTGGTGCAGCTCTGGCAATGTATTCAATCTGGAAGTGAAAACAAAAAAACAGTTGATTTATAGTCTGCCCGAGGGGGGGGGGGGGGTAGGACGTTACTGGACGTGACGTCAGCAGATTTTGAAACTCCTATTCAAAAAACTTGAATTTTAACTAACGCTCAAAATGCCCTTACTTAGTGTATAAACATATGCAGATTTCAAAACCGTTGAGGTTGGGACTTCAACCCAGGGCTAGAATTTCGGCGCGAGTCCGCGAGTCGACTCGCGTAGAGACTCGCGCAAAATTACTACAGCGCGAATCCACATGGACTCGCGCAAAAAATCATGCCAAAAACGTGGCCTAGCCTAGGGCTAAAACGTGGCCTAGACTAGGGCCAAAACGTGGCCTTGACTAGGGCTAAAACGTGGCCTACACTAGGGCTAAAACATGGCCTAGACTAGGGCTAGGCCACGCTTTTAGTACATCATCAGCTGATCAAAAAAGTGGCCTAGCCCAGCTAGGGCTAGGCCAAGCTTTTAGTGCCTCATCAGCTGATCAAAAACGTGGCCTAGCCCATGGCTAGGCCACGCTTTTAGTGCATCATCAGCTGATTGAAAACGTGGCCTAGCTCAGCTAGGGCTGGGCCACGCTTTTATCTGTCACTTTGCCAAACATTTAAGTTCATCGGCAAAGACAGGTGATTTTACCGATACGATGTTTTGCCGATAGTGTGTAATATCGGCCCGATCGGCGATACGATGGCCGATAAGATACATTGGTTCAAGCTTAATTGTGGTGTAACATGTATGCAGTACCATTTATTAACAGCAAACTGAAAAAACTATACAATTTATTACCATGATATACCTCAATATAATTTAATAATAAAACACCTGACCAATACTACATGTATGGTGAGGAATTGGTAAAATTTTGGACTCTCGCAAAATTCTGCTACGCGAGTCATTTTGCGAGAGTCCATGGACTCGCGCAAAATTCTTCAGCGAGAGTCCACTTGGACTCCCGCCATGCTTTGCGAAATTCTACCCCTGCAACCCCAGAAAACTAAAAAGATATTCTGATTATTTCAAAGAACTACGTTTCTTTTTATTTACGCATTGAAATATACGGGCGATACCACGGATGAATACGCATCAAACCTGAGTAAACAGTCCGGTAAACAGGCAATTTATTACGCGGCCCATGTCATCTGAGTCTGCACAATAAACTAAATATCTGGGGGGGGGGCTACTTAGTACAAAAGGGGTTATGGGGATGTGCCGCAAATTCAGGTAGCAAAATTAGGCTTTCTGGTATACCAATCGGTCCTTTTTCTTCACAAAATGTGTTATTTTGATGGGTTTTCTTTTCAAAATGTTCGGAAATTTGGACCAAATGCTGCAAGTTTTGATATTTCTTTGCAAAATGTTAGAAATTTTGCCAAAATAGAGCAAATATGGACAGAAAAAGTGAGATTTTTGATTAAATTTGGCTCAAAATTTAGAAGATTTGGTATATGGATGGGTCAATTTTTCTTTAAAATTGGTATTTGGATGGGTTGCTTCCCAAATTTCCCATAGGCACGTCCCTACCCAAACCAAATTTTGAGTACCCCCCCGGGCTAAAATTGCAGTATGTGCATTTATAAAGTGCTATAGCAGATACTTCCATTAAATTTACAATTTCACTTCAATCCAATTTAATGCTAAAAAGTCGTCTGATTAATTTTATGAAAGAGAATTGATCGTCTGCTCATTTGTGCAGGATTTTTCCAGGGAAAAAGGAAGTATCTTGCAATCGATCTGCGATGCACATACTGTGTTTTTACTTTGTTGGGCAGTGCACTATGCTTAAATGACTCTGTATTTCCATTTGGCTTCAGTATGGCTTCAGTATTGTACACATGTTCGCTAATTACTATACCACACATACACTCCCGCCCAAAAGTATTTACGCACAAAAACTTTATTCAGCCATATCTCAAAAGGCGCTTATCCGATTTTCATCATTTTTTAACAGAGTCTATATTGTATAATTATTGAACTAACTAATTCGGAATTGCATTCACTGCACTTGAAAAATATGGCGTGTAATGCACATAACTACTTGTCTGCACATAGAAAAAATTAGTTTATATACATTTCTGCACATTTGTTTTTAAACTCAAATCAGCCATTTCTATAGCGAAATTTCTATACCAATAGAAGATTATATATTAAGGGGTTTTCTCTGAGATGCAGTTGTTTACGACAGCGGGATAACAATTTTTTTCATAAATAGTAAGAAATCAAAAAAATGTTTGCATCCGTTTTGCTCAAATTTCAATGCACACTGAACGCATGCTTTACTAACGCATTTGGTTAATCACGCGCCACCTAGCTGCGTAATATATACGCGGGAAAAATGCAGACACAGATGTGCCATCAAAGTAATCAAATTTTATCAAAAAAATGCCAGTTTTGGTCGTTTTTCTTGAAAACTAACACGGTGACCATATTTTTTTATTTCAGTATTTTGAAGGGCGCAAAAAGTGCTTTAACATATGTAAAAATTAAAAAAATAAATGGAGGATTTACTTTTTTACAAGCACATAATGATCGACATTTTGGAGTTTTCCCTATACTTTGTATGGTTAATCAGGTGATTTTTTGGGAAAATATGTACTTTTTGAAATGTCTGTATCTCAAAAACGAGCACGGTGACCTACATTTTTTATTTTAGATTCGTTATCAGCACAGATAAATCTACCAAATACTAAATGTTTTAAGAAAATAAATGGAGTATTTGCATCTTAGAGAAAACCCCTTAAAACAAACATCGATTTATTCATATTAAATAGATAAGTTACCTATACTAGTATGAATCTTTGATGATTTCAGGTCATTTATTATAAAAAAAATGAGGTTTCTGAACATTTTTAATGATGCAGATATACTTTTGAGCGGGAGTGTAAGCCCCATTCTACTCTATGTGTCATTACAAGCTCTGATACAACCCTTTCACTTCAATGCACTCCCAAGTTAGAAAGTTGTATGTACATTATTTGAGGTGGGATTCAGGAATTGTATTTGGTTTGTCAATTATAATTCAAGACATCAAAGTCCATACTAAATATTGAATGGAAGCTGTAAGCTTACTAAACAACATCTCGCAGTCTTTAGTTCTCAACATGTGTTTTGAAAAGAAAAATATCTTATTTATAACCAAACGAGCCCACGAATGGGATGCTTTTAAAGCTTTTTTCAAACATCTCACATATGAGTATTTAGCATTTTTGCATTTCTAACATTTTCGGGATTCGAGAAAGCTTGTTTTCTTCCTGGGGCAGTATCGTCCCAAGCAGAAACAGGAATCCCCAGGACTTTCTAACAACCTTAGTGTGCATATGTTTGATATAGCAGCTAACTCCTTCAGTTATGGACAAGATATCCATTATAAAAGTGGAGATTCATAAGTAGTGGTAGAAACTAAATTGATGATGGATTAAACTTCTGCACTACAGTAATTTACGTACAGAAGTACTTTCTGATGTGCTACATCCGTCCTCAGCTAATATTGTTTCTGTGAAATTTCTCTTGGTGACGACGTCATAAGATGACAATTACGTTATGAAAACTTGAGAATTTTAGGGTTGTAAGAAGTGGTAGCCACAATATTGATTGGACTGGTGGTGTCAAAGTGCTCGAAAGGGAATCCAAAGAGTATTCTCGCCGGCTACTGGAGGCGATACATATTAACACGGACCTAACCTGAACAGAGATAAAGGCCTGGATCTAGACCCTATCTGGGACACCTTGCTCCAGAAGAGAAGCGGGTGAAATAACATTCTCAAGTTTTCATGACGTCATTGTCATCTTATGACGTCATTAACAAGAGAAATTTCACAGCAACAATATTAGCTGAGGACGGATGTAGCACATCAGAAAGTACTTCTGAAGGTCGGTAAATTACAGTAGTGCTGGAGTTTAATCCATCATCAATTAAGATATCCATTGTTGTTCATTTCTGAAGGAATACTCCTGCTAAAAGAAGTAACTCAAAATTGCAAATGCTTAGTCGTCTGCTGCAGCTGTTATTAAGTTACAACACGACAGCTACTTTGAAACCACCTTAAGGGGTCACTTTAAAAGTCAACCAGCGGTTGACCGCCCAGAACTGCCGGTTCCGGCTGGTTGCTATTGCTGTGAACAATAACAACCGCCCAGAACCATCGGTTCCAGGTGGTCAACCGTCGGTTGAGATTTGAAGCGGCCCCTACCCCATAATAAATTCACTACTTGAGTGGACAGTCTGAGTAGCAAATTACTTAAGTATGATTGATAACCATCAGGCAACAGCAACTTCTTGTTACAAATCGTCATGTGAGTGCAATGGCTGCCATGTTATATTTCTGTAACACCTTGTGACTAAAATATGAAAAATCCCTCAAATGTTCTCTCTTATTTGTCGTTGGCTCTTGAAATGGTTCTGCAGAACCATTTCTAGAGCCACTGACCCAAGACTGGAGATAACGCACATAAACCATACAGGGAAATAAAAGAGTCTGTATTTTTCGAATCATGAGAACGTAACCAATCTTGCTGAATATTTAAATAGACTTATGTTCACGATTTCTCCATGTGACAGCATACATACAGCAAGCAATTTGACTCTGTTACAAGATCCATAGCATATCCTTTGTATTCTATAACATTGTGAACTGGTGCTTTTGTGTTGTGTAAGAGACTAGTAATGATTGATTAGGATTGATTAAAGGCCAAATTACTGCTTATTAATATATTTTTTGCATGAATCTCTCATGATTTTAGTATTATGACTAATTTGTTACTTCTTGGTTTATAGAGTAAAGAATGAAAAAAAAAAAAAAAACCCTCAAAATTTCTCTCCCATATGTCAGTGGCTCTTAAAGTAGTTTTTCATGTGACTGTTACTGTGTCACATGAAGATCCATCTCTAGAGCCACTGACCCAAGACCGGACATTTTTTACAGTGTGTAATTCAAATATATGAAAAATGGCAGCTATTGCAGATACGACTTTCTTGCACTCACATGAAGGCGGGTATTTTCAGATTATATCATATATCCCATCCATGTTTTAGTTTGAGTGAGGCCATTTAATATTAATTGTTTGTTTCAAAGCTCTCCTACTGTTGAAAAACTAATGCGAAATGCGTTTTTTTATCTTTCTTTTTTTTAAGATTTTTTTTCGTGTGTGACAGAAGTCCTGAGATAAAGAAAAGAGTTCCATTGTACCCCATCATATACTTACATGATACAATTAATGTTAATATTGGCCTTTTTAAAAAGTTCAAATAAAATATCCCGGTGCAAAGAATTACTGGATTTGGTTTGGTGTACATGTAAGAACCATCCAATTTTTGGTTGAATACACCATGTATTTGCACTTTCATCATCGTTGATCATCTATTTCGAATGCTCTGTATGTTTCGATATGGAAGTGATGATTTATATGCCATTTATTTGGCTATAGGTGCTTCTTGAATAAATTAATTTGCAAAAATTCATGAAAACAAAATCAGCGTTTGAAATTTTACTATTTTTCAAAAAAAAAAAAAGAAAAAAGAAAAACAGGAAAAAATATTTTTTTTCTACTTTTTGTAAAAGGTCATGCTTTTTAATGTGGGCAGCCATAAAAGGTGGATTTGTTACATAGAGAGTGATTTATGCATCAATTTTTGTCATATCTTTTCAACAATCAAATGAAATGTCATAATTTTGGTATAATTTTAAAGAAAATTTATTTGACTTTCAAGAAATTAAGTATAGAACCCAATTGAAGTGATTAATTAAGCTTAATGACCCGTTAAGGCTACTTACCCAGGGCTGAAGGCGGGTTTGGTTGAGGCGGGTGAGGTTGAGGCATCATGAAAATTGTGCATAACTTGTTCTGTCATATCTTCTTAAAATCCATTGAAGTGTTATAAATCTTACATGATTTTAAAGGCTAGTTATTGTTTATCAAAAACAAGTTGGAATTAGCCCAAATAAAGTTGATAATAAACGCTAATAACAAGTTAAAGTCAATAAGGTAATTTAGCCACAGATGAAAACAGGCATAAATATGGTTGGTGTAGATGAGGTATGTACATTCTAAATCAAATTTTGTCACAACTTTTCAATAATCGCATGAAATGTCATAATTTTGGTGTGTTTTTAAGATAATGTATTAGTCTATAAAATTAATTAAAAATAATAGCCAAATAAAGTTATTTATCAACTCTAATCAACGATTACTAGGAAGGAGTTAGGTATGGATGAAGTGAGTGAGATGTAACGCAAATGGGCCCCACCTCAAAAAAATGACCAAAACTCATGCGGACACTAAAACTACACCGCCCTGGAAGGTTAATATCTAGAATCGTTTTTCACGGTGTTTAATGCTATATTTTAGGCAATTTTTGTCACGTCGAAGCAACTTACGGCTTCAGTACCGAAATATAAAGACGGATGGATTTTTCATGTTTTATTTTTTCACGAACAAACCAAAGCATCAAATGCTGACAAAATGACTTAATTTAGTTTGTAGAACTTTAAACTAAATAATTCATTTAAGGAGATTTCTTGCTCAAAGACAGCATGATCACCCTTTAGTTGACAGATTTCCATGCATAATTCCAACACAGTGGACTTCAATGAGTCTATATCGGGTTTCATAGCATCCTTGACTAAGTTGGTCAGAAACTCGCTAAATTTCCCACTGCTCATTAGGTCATCCACTATATTTGAAGCATCTCCCATGGTTGTGATGATATCAATCCTCAACAAAATGTCACAGTATAAAGATATAACTGATTGAGCGTTGGCCTTTGGCGTGTCTTACATAATATGGGTGTTTATCGGAGCATTGGGCCGGCACGTCTTCACTTGATGAAAGCGGAAGTAATGGGTGAAACTAAATAATTCATCCATAATAAGTTTTGAGAATAATGCCACTTTACAAAGGTTGATTTTTATTTTCTTTCACCTTAGTGGTATAGTTTCGCCATTTTCTTGGTTTTGTAAGGCAAATTTATCCGAATAAATCTCAAAATTTAGTCTGCGCAACATTTTTTATTCATATATTCTCGGAAGAACATTATATCTGTTTTCAATTCAAACCCTTAAAATTATGTTGCACTGATGAAATTTTGAGAATTTCACCTCTTTTAAATGGATGTCGGCTCGTTTATTTTCGATTAGATTCCATGTGGTCTTATCGTGAAAATACGGAAAACTTCGGGTAATGAGGTACAGACTTCGTGTGCAAAAACTGTATCATGTAATTATATTCACCAAGGTTGACGCTTATTCTCTAACACGGACTTTTAAGTGCATTGATTTTAACGTCGTGCTAGATTCCGTTAGTCTCAGCTGCAAAGAGTCTATAGACAGTTATATGGTAAATTGACTCTATTTCGCATCATTCATTATAAATAGTATTACACCGGGTAATGGGGTGTGACAACATATTCAGAACTGGCTATAAATGATGGGATTGTATGAATCATTATTCCAGGGTATGATTTGCTGTTATTTATGGCTGAGGTGTGATATTATGATCTAAAATAAAGTAAACAATAGTGCAACATCATGAAATCGATTTTGGACTTGTTCTTGCTCTGGCAATATGACATTATATAAAATCATGATACAATGGATGCAGTTGATATCATCATGGAAAAAAGAGATAAGATATCATCAGCCCAAGACTTGAAAGTGTGAGGTCCCCGCTGCGCCCCGGGCACTCACAGGGCAAGGGTCACTAGTCAATGGAAAAATATTGGGTAAATTAGCACATCTAGGGAAATAAAGGGAGAAGCTTCCAGGGCGGTGTACTAAAACTAATGCACGCGGGAGCTTTGAAACAAACAATTAAATTTAAATGGCCTAAAATGTCTTACTTGTCTACGAGGAGCATGACTTTCTTCCAGGCATCTTCAGCTGCTGCGCAAAAGTTTTGATCTGGATGAGCGACTCTCACAAAATCAGCCTAGAAGGGAATCAAAATTGACAGAAATATACAATCAAGAAACTTGTGTGTGATTAAGTAGAACAGTGCAGGATTCTGGATCAACAGGGCCCAAGGTTTGAGTCCTGCACTGGGTGATTAACCGTTTCCTGTCATAGGGCGTATGGGGTATGCCCTACATTACTGCCAACCACAGGCTAAGGGCGTATGGGGTACGCCCTAACTAACACTAGAGTATAACTAATTTCATGACCTCTAACCTTCCAAAACACTATCACAGGTAATGTATACAGTTCATAACGGTCTATTAGGCTGATGTTTCATTGAATTATGTAAAATATAGTAGAATATGTAGAAGATAAATTTAATTTACTTTAGGTGTCAGATTACAGGTAAAATGGCGTCAGCCTGGGGCAGAAAAAGTGGTCAGACTGGAAAGGGTTAAGCAGAATAGTGCAAGGTTCTGAATCAACAGGTCCCCAGGTTCGAGTCCTGCACTGTGTGATTAAGTAGAGCAGTGCAGGATTCTGAATCAAGGTCACAGGTTCGAGTCTTGCACTGTGTGATTAAGTAGAACAGTGCAGGGTTCTGAATCAATAGGGCCCCAGGTTCAAGTCCTGCACTGTGTGATTGAGTAGAACAGTGCAAGGTTCTGGATCAACAGGGCCCCAGGTTCGAGTCCTGTACTGTGTGATTAAGCAGAACAGTGTAGGGTTATGAAACAAGAAGTCCCCAGGTGTGAGTCCTGCACTGTGTGATTAAGCAGAACAGTGTAGGGTTATGAAACAACAAGTCCCCAGGTGCGAGTCCTGTACTGTGTGATTAAGCAGAACAGTGTAGGGTTATGAATCAACAAGTCCCCAGGTTGGTTATTATTATTATTAAAGCTTTCATTATACAGGGTAGCTTCTTCAGTGGCTAAGCACTGCTATTCTGAAGGCCCTGTTAAGTTGAAATACAAATAAAATATATAATTACAAAATATTTACAAGAAATGATTTACAAACAATGTTTATACAATCATATACAAGACATAAAAACAATTATCACCAAAACTGTCATGTGATAACAAAATGGGAAACATAATTAAATATCATTAATAACATGTTTGAACTGTCCAAGGGATAAAGAATTAAATTTTGAACGTGTCTCAGTATCAACAAAGTTGTTCCAAAGGTTTGCTGCTCTGACATGAAAAGTTCTGAAGCCGAAATTTGTTTTAAATCGGGGAACAACGAGCATGTTTGATGAATTCCCCCTTGTACTGTAACTATGGGTAGTATGAGTGAAATTAAATTGGAGTCCTGCATTGTGTGATTAAGTAGAACAGTGCAGGGTTCTGAATCAACAGGTCCCAGGTTCGGGTCCTAACTTGGTATTCTGGTCAAGTTAGCCACTGCCAGCATGTGTTTTTAAAAATTCAAATCCCTGACAAACAACATAGGTACCAAAATTGACCTGGGCCTTTGCAAATGTCACATGATCAGACATCAAATCTAAATGTAAGCTACATTGAGATAACATGGTATCATCAGCATACTTAAGAAAATGGCAGTTGTACTGATTGATGACGTCCAACAAGGGCTGGGAATAAAGTAAGTGTAAACAAAACTGGCCCAAGGATGGAGCCTCGAGGGACTCCGTACAATAATGGAAAAGGGTCAGAAACTAAGCCATTAGCAGTAACAGATAATATTAATAAATCAGATAGAAAGAATGAAACCAGATAGAAAGAATGAAATATGCACCGTATACTAGAACATTAATAAAAATTGAACAAGTCACAAACAACCTGCTCAAACCAAGATTTTATTTATTGATAAAATCCTGGCTGAACAGGGACTTGAACCACAGACATCTTGCGTGCTGGGAAAGTTTTAATAACCTGTTTAAATGTTCTAATATACGATGCATATTTCTCATAGTTCTTTATCTGATTTATTATTGTTGGGAATACAGAAGCATCAGTTCTGGTCTTGTGTACTAGTGTGTTTCGTTATAGCTCAATATACTCGTGCCAGTGTGCAGTTTGTCTATCTCTCAACTTTAAATACTATGCATTATACTTTGATCGATGCCAAATTGGCAGGCCTCTTCCCAACCTGCATTGATACAGATAAGCGTGTGCCTAGCTGGACACATCACAACTGCAGAAGACGCAGCGCACATTGTACTTGTGACTCGCGCATCAGTACCTACAGTGGTCGTGTAAGTGGGATTATGTTTACTTGCGGATAAAGAAAAGCCTCATAATTCCTGCCTATTTAGTGTTGATCAAAGTATAGTGTACTCCCTTCGGATGCTGTCGGTTCTTGATTAACTCACCTGGTATACTTCTTTGATAATTATTGGTAGAGTAAGTATACTCTATAAACCTTGACGTATGCAACAAGTAATCAGACTCTGTTACGGGATCCATGGCATATTCCTTGTATTCTACAACATTGCGAACTGGTGGTTTTGTATTGTGTAAGAGACTAGCAATGATTGATTAGGATTGATTACGACCAAATCACTGCATATTAATAATACATTTGGTACATGAATCTTTCATGGTTTTGGTATTATTTTTGGTTAAGTTTGCTGCTACTACATGGACAAATCTTGAATATAAGTTCATTTGAATATTCAACTTGATTGGGTACGTTGTTATACATTCTATTAAAAAGTACGGACTAATTTATTTCCGTGTATGGTCATATAGGTTTATGTGCGTTTATGGGCTGCTTGTTGCATACTTCAAGATTTACAGAGTTTAGGGTGGGCATGTTTGGTCTGTTAAAATTTAAAATCTTTGCCAAAATTCCTCGGACAAAATCAGTCAAGTGACCACCAATTGCAGGGTACCGATCACGTTTATAAACATTGGCCCTGCACTCTAGATGTTTATTTACAACGTCTGAAGAATTGAGACGCCGATTTTATCTGATGTCCGATGACTTGAAGCAAGAACTTACCAAATCCCCTACTCGGCATAATGCATCTGATAACTTATCAAAGATCTCGACAACATCAAGACTAGGCGTGGATTCAATGGCTTGCCGAACTAAATCATAAGCTTCCGCTTCATATTTCTGTTGGGCTAAAGCAAATCCTTCTGGACTGGTCAACTCGCTCATCTCAAATAAACCCTGCAATAAACACAGAATAAAGAGCAATACTCATTAACTCTAACCGAAGGCAAAAAATTTGGTGTTTTCATTAATAGCTGCTTTTTGTTAAATTTAATTGTTTCCCTGAATGGCACATTTTTCTGAAGATTTACTATTGAACACATGATCAACTTGCAGAATTAATCAGTTTATTTGCGAGAAGCAATACAAGTTTTGAAAACTATGGATGTTTTTGTGATTGGTAATGCATTTGAACTGGACATTTAAAAAATGTTGCTATATGGCAGCTATTAATGAAATCATACAATTGGTGCAATTTGCACTGGTCATTTGGCGCTTAAGGTGTTAAACCTTGATGTATGCTACAAGCAATCATACTGTGTTACGAGATCCATACCATAGCCCTTATGTTCTGCAATATTATGAGAGTTTTGTATTGTGTAAGAGACTGATAATGATTGATTAAGGCCAAATCACTGCGTACTAATATTTTTTGTACAAGAATCATTCATGAGTTTGGTATTATTTTTGGCTAATTTTGTTGCTACCACATGGACAATCATAGAACACAAGTTCATTTGAATATTCAGCAAGATTTGGTACGTTGTTATGATTCAACAAATACGGACTAATTTACTACCCTGTATGGTCATATTGGTTTATGTGCGTTAATTGGCTGCTTGTTGCATATTTCAAGGTTTATAGAGTATTAAAACAGTCACATAGTGAAACCTACATGCTCATCACAATTACAGTGTTTCGAAAGCTCCCTATTCTAGCTTTGAGTACATATACTCTATAAATCTTGAAGTATGCAACAAGCAGCCGGTTAACGCACAAAAACCAATATGACCATACGGGGAAATAAATTAATCCATATTTTTCGAATCATAACAACATACCCAATCTTGCTGAATATTCAAATAAACTTATGATAATAGTTTGTCCATGTGGTAGCATCAAAATTAGCCCAAAATAATACCAATATCATGAACGATTCATGTACAAAAATATTAATGCGCAGTGATTTGGTCATAATCAATCCGAATCAATCATTACTAGTCTTTTACACAATACAAAACTACCAGTTAACAATGTTGAAGAAAAACAAGGGATATGCTATGGATCTTGTAACAGAGTCTGATTGCTTGTACTTCATGGTATAGTTCATGAGTATAGTTAGCACTTAAAAGTGCACAAGGGGGTCCATATGGACCCAGGACTTTGTTTTTTGTGCGTAGCACAGACACGCAAAAAAAGCTCTGCCACCAATTTATGTAATTTTGTCAAGGTAGTGGTGGTAGTGGTTGGGCAAATTTTGGTGCAAAAAAATTCAAAAGGGTCATGTTATTTTTGAGATATAAGCATAAATAGGCGAAATGATGACGCTGCTCAATATTTGTTTTGTCCATAAAATCATAACTGCATAATTATTTTTTTTTTTCAGCAATGTATTTGTACTTACTATACCTTCTGTTTCCATGAGCCCAATTTTATCAAAAAACTCAATCGGGAAAGTAGTTTTAAAATTTTTATCATTACCATTTTAACACTAGGGTTTGAAAAAGTACCTTTCTTTCTTTTTTGATACCCTAAACAGTGCCCGGAAACAGTGTCACCTGATTCACCCTTCAGTCCTCAAAAACAACCCTAATTCACCTTTTTTCGTGGTGATGCTACGATTGCATGATTATACTTCAATGGCCCATGGGATATTTTCTTGAACAAGAAGCTAATCATAGAAACTTGTATAAATCTTACAGCGCTGACACAGGCTGCGATGGAATGGTGCTGGCTTTAACTTACTACATTGTGCTGGCTTGTATACCTGAGTGGTCCATGGGATATTTTCTTGAACAAGAAACTAATTCTAGAAACTTGTTACTTTTTGTATAAATTTTAAAGTGCTGACACAGGCTGCAATGAAATGGTGCTTGATTCAACTTAAATTAAAAGCTGCCCCAAGAGGTTTCAACTTACTACATTGTGCTGCCTTGTATCGATTTGTTTTTCTGTCTTCACATTAAAAGCTGCCCCAAGAGGTACTACATTGTGCTGCCTTGTATCGATCTGTTTTTCTGTCTTCACCTTAAAAGCTGCCCCAAGAGGTTTCAACTTACTACATTGTGCTGCCTTGTATCGATCTGTTTTTCTGTCTTCACATTAAAAGCTGCCCCAAGAGGTTTCAACTTACTACATTGTGCTGCCTTGTATCGATTTGTTTTACTGTCTTCAAATTAAAAGCTGCCCCCAGAGGTGACCATGTCGCTACACATCGCTTGTTGTGTTGTAAATAGACCTTCTGTGGCAGTAGCACCCTTGTACTGTATCTATATGCCTGCACCCATGTCTTGAAGTTAACCTGCATGCAAAGTCTACTTAAAGCCATAGTAACTCTGAAATCAACAAAAACAAGAGAACAATTAGGAAAATAATGATAACATTATACATTATGGGATAGCAATTGATATCGCAGATCCACATAACCCGTGTGGGGGGGGGGGGGGGGGCAAGGGGGCCCCGTCAAGGGAGCCCCCAAAAATGTCTGCCCCCTCCCCCCCAAAAAAAAAATCAAGAAAAGTATAATGTTTCAATATATAGTACACTGTTGATGTAACTGAGCAAAAAAGTAACCCTTTAATGAATCTATTTTTCAAAATGTTCCCAAATTTGTGCCAAAATGGCACAAATTATTAAGAAAGTCTGAAAATTTGTGCCAAGATAGCTCATATTTTCATGGAAAATTTGGATAATAATAAATCTACGAAAAATTTTGCGGATTTTTTACATGGTCAAATTTTTGGTGTATCTTTCTGTATTGGAGCAAAAGCTCTTTCGCTCCCCTGAAAAATCGTTTTGCCCCTGCTCGCCCCCTTAAATGAAAAGTCTGGTTACGCCGAAAACAGCATTCAATGTGAAAGTCTGGTTACGTCAGAGCTGTGCTTGTTACAAACTTTAACTGCAAGGTCATGTATTAGGATTTTAGGATTGGGGGGGGGGGGCACTGACCAATAAAGGTGGTACGGGGATCTGCGGCCCTCAAGACACCCTTTTCACACCCCAAGACCCCCATTTCAAGCATAATCCAAGGCCCCCATTTTAACTTAGCAAATTTTAGGAAACTTTTGCTTCAGAGCCCAACTTTAGCCCAAAAATAGTTATCAAGGGTCACTTCAGTTTTCTAGACCCCTTTTTTGATCTTTCGCTCCCTACACTAGGGTTTCAGATATCGGGGCACCACACCCCTACCAAAACCAAATTGGGTGCCCCCCGGATTTGGATATCTAATACAGCATTGGAGCAACATTTTTACAACATAAGAAACTATGCTAAAAGTTACTCTAATTTTCTCATGGGGTATGTATACATGTTATGTAGTAAAATATAAATTAGAACCGATTTTTAAAATGCCAAATCAAATTACAAATCAGGTTTTATTGAAATTGATAGATCTTAAAATTGACAGATTACAAAATCCCAAATGATAGCTCCATTTGTAATGCTTATGTTGCAGGTTGCTGAATTCGCTAAGCGTCAGTAAGGATAATTATACACTATATTCGATTGCCATATGTTATACAGGCATGGTGAGCTATATCCAGTACATTTATGTTGAATAGTGTCCTTTTATGTGACCAAGTAGCATCAAGTTCACATGTTCGATTGAATCTAAACGCGTGCCCAAGTAATATCGCACCAAATACCCGAATAGTATAGTTCTATGTGCAAGCTCACATCATGAAAAATATGGGAAATGTGCCCTTGCACACCTTAGTGAATTGTTAAAAGCCATAAGCCATGGTAGTCAAGAGTATACCAAACAAAAACTTGTAAAAATTAATGATCATTTTGACATAAACAAACACAAAATTTTTTTATGCATGATCAAGTAAACATTTTTTTAAAAATCAACAAACACTTCAGTGGATACTCATTAATATTGTTTACAATAATCCATGAGTAATCTAATAAAAATACTGGTTTTCGGAACCACGTGATCCCCCTGGCCGACACGATCCCAAAACTTCTTATATTATATCCAAAACCCAAGCTTGGTTCCCTTCGGATTTTTAACTTTTCAAATGAGCCCAAATTGACAATTTCAGCCTATTTTGCAACTTGACCTCATAATTTGACCTCGGTATGTGACCTTTCACCACATAAACATATGAGGGTTATTATATTTTATCCATAAAGTTTGGTATAAAATTGGATCGATTGAGCCCATATTTATTGGTCGAGCTATGAGTTGCAAAAATATTGGGTGAAACGTAGTCGAGCCCAATATTTTAAAACTCATAGTGAGACCAATAAATATCAGGTGTAAATCATCCAATTTTATCATTATAATGTTTTGGATCCAATATTTTCCCACACTTGGACACCTCAAGGCATAATAATGGTTCCAATCAGACTTTTGAAAGACCCACCAACCAAGACCCTCAACAAGAAGAGCTTCAACAAGTTGACTCGCAATAGGCTTACTCGCATCCATATCTTGGCGTCAAAATTGACAACAAGATGACCTGGAGTGTTCATATCAACAGAGTTATCAAGAAAGCCAACAGAACACGTGGATTTTCAAGAAGAACCCTATGGTGTGACAAAAGAAGTGAGAATATGTACATACAACGTACTTATTCTACCAGTCCTCAAATATGCAGCTAAGATCTGGGACCCCTTCTCTACTGTCCAGAAACAAAGGCTGGAAATGGTTCACCGAAGAGCCACAAGATTCTGCTGTAGTGACTACAGGAGTGTGACAGACATGATGACTATTTCACAGTGGGATGGGAGACATTAGAAGAAGAAAGAAAATTAGACTGACAATTAATGCTATATACAAGATTACCAGAGGACATGTCGGTGTAGACTGCACAGACTATTTGATACCTGCAAGTGACCAGAGAACTAGGGGCAGCAACTTGCTTAAATTCCAGAGGGCATATGCAAGATTGAATGTGCAGAAAGCCCTCTGGAATTATTCTTCAGACGAACATTCGCCGAATGGAATGGTCTAACAGATGCCACAGTTTCTGCACCTTCACTTAAGGGAGCACACCAGTAAATCACTCCACGAATGGTAGGATATTGGGTAATAGTCCCTAAAATCGCATGCAATTGAGCCATGTTTTGGCTCTTTGGTGATTTTCAAAACATAAAATGAAAGTTTAGAGCCTATGTGTTCATTTCGATGCATGTACGGTGAAAATAGTCCCATCAAATACGCAAGAGCCCGAATAGGAGGCTTAAATTTAAAAACATGTCAAAAAGAGTGAGGGCGCTCTTTGCCGGCCCTTAGCGCAAAATCTATTATCACATAAACCCCCAACATTGAAACATATGTGAAAATTTCATCTGTTCTAGGTGCCACCGCTAGAAGTACTTCTAGAGCGTAACCAGCGGGGAGGCACATTGCCCCCCCCCCCCAGACAACTAAAATGAGGACGGAAAAGTGAAAAAATGGGAACGAAAAGAAGGGGAAGGAGAGAGAAAGAGAAGGAAAGGGGAAAGGGAAGGGAAAAGAGGAAAGGGGAGAGAAGAAAAGGGGAAGGAATGAGAGAAGGAAAAAGGGAAGGAGCTAAGGGAAAAAAAGGAAGGGGGAGAAAAAAGAAGAGGGAGAGAGAAGAAAGAGGGGAAGAAGGAAAAGAAAGAGTAAAAGAAGGAAAAAATCAGAGGCAGAAAAAGGTTAATGGAAAATGAAAGAGAAAAGAAATGTGGAAGGAGTGAAAAAAAGAAAAAGAGAAAGGGGACAAAGGCAGTGAGAAAAAGGGAAGGAGAGAAGCGGGATAATGGAGGGAGAAAGACACGAAATACACATGATCAGTACGTGAGTGCCAAAGTCAAGTAGAAAAAGACAGGGGGAACGAATTAAAGACAAGAGAAGAGTAAAAATTGTTTTAGTAAGGCCTAAAAAAAAAATTGTTTGATTGGCGTAACCCGACCTACCCTAATTTTACCACCGACCCTACATATTTTTTATTTTTTTGAGCATGGTAAAAAACCTCCAAATCCCAAATTTAATGGGAATTGATTCATGGGAGCCCAAGATATGGCTTGCAGGACATTCAAAATGACAAATAAAAGATGTGTTACAGAAAAAGTGAAGATGTTTTTGTATATGTGCCATATATATTGTGTTCTGGTATGTGAAACATAGACTTAGAAAATAAAAAAAAATTATTAAAAAAAAAAAAAAATCCGACCTACCTACCCTATTTTTTTTTCTATGTTACGCCAATCAAACAATTATTTTTTTTTGGCCTAATTGTGAAGAGGTGAGGAGAAAATTAAAAAGGGAAATTTAGAACGTGAACGAGGAAAATACGAAAACGCAGAAAAAATATAGGCCTATTGGGGCAAATTGATAAGAGAAATAGAACACATTGAAAAGGAAATGGAAAACTTGGAGCATTGTAAAAATAATTGATCATTTAGTTCAATCATTAAAATTGAGTAACCCAATTAAGTACACCGATGATGATATTTAGTTTACGTAAGGATTAAAACATGCAAATAAATATGAATGATATTAAGTAAGTAAACCCTCCAAAGTTTTACTTCAGACATTTAGTTAGGGGATCCTACATTTCATTACTGCAGAATGGTGTAAAATGTAAACAATGGCTCAACTCTCCTGCATCTCCCCTAGTGGGTGCTAGGTATTTTTTCTCCTGGTCTTACTTGTGTCCTTAAGTCAATGGGTATTTAACATAAGTATTTTGTCCAAGGAAATGGCTCTCCTGTCGTTCAAAGTGTGTAGAAGTAGAAGCCTTATGGCTTTGGTGGGCCTCGACTCCCACCAAAGCCATAAGGGCCCTTTAGCGGGCCACTGGACCCCCGGCCATGGGGCAAGCGCTCCGTTCGTAAATTTGTGCCCCCCCCCCCCACATTTTTTTTATTTTTTTGAAAAGTACGTAATAACATTGATTAACCGAGAAAAAGATGCGAAACACAATTGTGAAAAGACATTTTCATTAGTATCATTGAAAGACCTAAAAATAATGTTATGAAAAATCAAATACAAAAAAGGGACGACACCGATATTTGCCCCCTCGGACTGACAATACTGGTTAACATGCCTGACGGCTAGTAAATGTTGCCCAAAAGGCTTGATATAGGTCGTAAGAAAAGTATTCCCTATGTCATGGGAGCTAAATTACTGGTGTGCTCTCTTGTGGCTTTCCGTCAACTAATTTCAAATTATTGAACCGTGACGGCGGGATACAGTGAGAGGAAGTGAAAGGTTCTTTATTGAACTGTTGTCGAAGCAGTACTGACAAGCCGCTTGATTTTTTACTTTTATAAAGATAAAAAATAGTACACCTGTTCTATCAATAGATGACACAGTACGTATTGATGTGATTATCGAGAATTAGAGAATTTATTACTGATTTCAGCAGATACAGATTTGTTCCTGTAGAATGTATTATTAATCTACAGAAGAGTTTAACTATACTCTACAAGCCAATACATGGGTCTTTGAGAGAGAACTTTTACAATATAAACGTTTGTAAGTTTTTTTGAACTCTGAAATTTAATTTTATAATAATTATAATGAACTGACATCTACATTTTGTATAAAGCCGGGAGGTAAGCGCCAAAAAACCAAACCAAAATAGTTTGCTCTAATCTGAATCTGAATCTGAATAATGTTCTCAACGCTTCTAGTGAAGCCAAACGAGAAGGTTGTGGTGTGCGCTTTAGGTGTTTTAGTCTTGTTGGTATTTACTATGTGTTCAGGCAGGGT
>JXSR01S000402.1:872-15823 GCA_000969725.1 Ophiothrix spiculata
AAATTTCATGAATGTAGGGTGCACGGTTTGTAAAATATGCCATTTAAACCATTTTATGCATAAATTATGCAAATTAGGTACTTAATTAGCATATTTGGCGACAAAATTGTTGCTGGATCCAGTTCGGCTACAAGCCTACCCAGTCACCAAATATCATTAACGTAGAGCATGCGGTTTCTGAAATAGGCTCCAGACAAAATTTGTGTACGGCAGATGGCGGACAGAAAATAGGAATGCTATCAGGCGAGACAAAAACTAAAAACAGTAATTTTTCCCCAACATTTATAATAGGGCAAACATCAATTAAAACTTACCATTTGTATGACCTGAAGGATGTCAGGCCTCTGTTTCCAGTCTGTCTGCCAACATTGCCTCAACAAGTCTTTGAATGGTTTAGGGCAGTCTTCTGGTATAGGCAACCTCTGATTTTCCTGGCAAACCTTATATACAACGCTTTGGCTTTGCACACCTTCCCAAGGAAATCTCCCTGTCCACAATTCCCACAGCACCACAGCCAATGCAAAGATGTCATACTTCGGAGAAAGTATACCTCTGACAAGCAACTCGGGCGCCATCCATCGATATGATGCTGTCTCAGTTGCATTATCAATTGTCTGATCAATGTCCTTGGCTAATCCGAAGTCCCCTAATTTCAGTGTGTTATGAGATGTCACCATATAATTGGGGGACTTGACATCTTTGTGTATCCACTTGTTCTCTCTTAGGTATTCCAGTGGTCGGGCTGCCTGCTCTGCCCATTCATAGAAATGCTTTGCAGACAGCCGTCTCCCATTGCGCGCCTTGAGGTATGATCTTAAAGAGCCACCTTCACACAGTTCTAAAATCAACATGAAGTCCATACCTTCATTGACCACACCAATGAGCTTAACTACATTTGGGTGATCAAGTCCAGATAGGACTTCAAGTTCATGTTCATCTTTCTTATTCAATTTCTTGGCAGCCACATCTATAGGACCTTCTGGGCTTCTCCAAGTCATTTGGTACACTGTACTAAATGATCCCTGTCCAATATCTTTTATGTACACAAGTGCACTCCTTTTGATTTGGTTGACATTGCTGGCCATTTTCTTGTGAGGTAGTAACCCTTAGAATAACCTAGAATAAACAGCAAAATTTAACATGAAAACAAATAAAAGTGCCTTCAGAAAATCGAAATGCAGGAAATATGGGACAGCTCTGGATTACACAATTTTTAATAGAGCTTATATAGATATGTTGTTTCAGATGTGCCAATGCGATCATATACCAACACACACATGAAAAAAAGCTGAAGAAATCAGTGCAATTAGTCGCACACCTACATTTTGACTTCATGAATGTTAAAGTTTCTGAGGAAAAAACTGAGAGCACACCAAACAGCACATCTCTATTTATCCATGTGTGCGCATTACAGCATACCTGCTATTTACAACACTTGGTATACACTAGCCATTTAAAGTATTTCCGCACTAACACATTATTCAGCCATATCTCACAAGGCGTTTATAAGGAAACTATCTGGAAACTTAAGTTGCTTTTGGTCAGATCTGATAGGTAATCTAGTTAAGTATAAAATTGAGCTCAGAATGGGATCAACCCCCTTACGTACAGGGAGGGGCAACAACACAAATGGGTCGAAATGATTTTTAGGTCAAATTTGATTTGACAACACCTAGGTCAAGGTCACTTCACCACTCAAGTTGAGTGGTCATATGGATTGTGTTTATGTAATAGAGTGACAAGCAGGCGATTTAATGTCCTGGTCACGCTTGACTTCGCCAAGATAATGCTTGGAAGCAAACGAAAAATGAAAATGTCATATACCACCAGGGACCATTCAACTTTTACCACAGCCCTATTTTTGTAAACTGGTGGGGCCTTGAAGGATCATTTTGCATTTGCTTCCAAGCATTTTCTTGGCGCAGTCAAGCGTGACCAGGACATTTAATTGTCTGCCTGTCACTCTATTACATATACACATTCCATATGACCACTCAACTTAAGTGGTGAATTGACCTTGACCCAGGAGTTGTCAAATCAAATTTGACCTAAAAATCACGTTTTTCGACCCTTTTGTGTTGTTGCCCCTCCCTGTACGTGAGGGGGTTGATCCCATTCGGAGCTCAATTTTACACTTAACTAGATTACCTATCAGATCTGACAAAAAGCAACATAAGTTTCCAGATAGTTTCCTCATAAACGCCTTGTGAGATATGGCTGAATAATGTGTTAGTGCGGAAATACTTTAAATGGCTAGTGTATGTAATAGTGACGGTCATATATATCAAAAAGATATCAAAATTGTAAGTTATGTTTAATTCCATGGTTTGGTCAATAGAATAATTTTCCACTGTATTATGGATTCAAAATATATGATTAAAAATGAGTAACAGTGGTAAGTTAACATTTATTTTGCAATTCAACTCTTAAAATATGAAAAGATAACACAATGCTAAAAATAAAATTATGCCTCAATTCTATCTAAATGGTCACCATGCAAATTAGTCTGTGTCACAGCCCAAGATAGTAGGCCTATGTGTATAAATGACCACTGCGTACAAGGTTAAGTCAGAATATGGTTGGTATCTCGGTCTGTGCAATTCCCATCCACGAAATCTGTCTCACTAGGTGAAATCGTATAGAACTGTACATAAACGAATTTCGCCATACAATTTCTGCACCCTATTTATAACTAGCCAATCACAACAAGATAAAATATTTTTCTCTGTCCCATATATGGAAATGAGGACAAAAATCACCGCCCACACTTTCAGTCCTGGATGCCTGACAGCAAGTGGACTTTGTTATCAATGCACCCCTGCTGGTAATTACTTTTTCGTATGCGTTGCTGTCTGTGATTGGACTGTTTCCACAGCAAAGAGAATTGTGAATCCTGGGTTTTATGTTTTGACTTGTTCAATGAATAGGTCGAAATGTTTAGATTGAGAAGTTGAAAGCTTTTATTGGGCTGGTATTGGGATAAAATGAGAATCATCTATGTAAAACCAAGTTGTGAAACCTATACGAACATCATGTTAAAATATCTCTGATTTGTTTGTTCGATGAATAAATGTGAGTTTCAGTACATCAAATTATTCTTATAATATTATTAGTATTAAATACAAATACAGAAAAGAAAAAAACTTTTTTGAATATTACTGTACTCTTAATGGTGTGTCATTACATCTGCTTTAAAAGGATTTAAGGGGGGGGGGGGTTACTCCAAATTTTCACGTTTTTATATACTTTCAGCGTTTTTTTACCAAAATGTACGTGCATTTTGAGGGGTTTTTTGTGTGAAAGTTTCAGGTTTTTTCAGTGACACATACTTGTCTTGCATCTCTGCATAGAATAAGCTAGGTGTTATTATAGATAAATAACATTGAAGTCTCATATAGATGCAATATTAGCACAAAATGTCGGAAAGATGACTAAATTGAAATATTTTGTTTCTGAATATATATTGTAATCATTATACCATAGACTGATAATTCCCTATATAAACATTATTGGGGATCATCAATATACAAAACTTATGTGGATAAAGTTCTAAAATGTCAACAATAGGCAAATCAGACTGGAACAGTGACAAAAAGACATAACAGAAGTCATACTGGACCTCTATTTTTAAAATTTAATTTACTCAATGCGTATTAATGGTATCTTTAAATATAAACTCATAACCCAAAGTTTTGTCAACGTATTTTACAAAGCATGCACAAGAACACAAAGTCATTATTTCTATCATTTTAGTGCATGTCAAAATGATTTTAAGTCAGGTTTCAATTCGTAAGGGGCGCACCATTTGATTCTCAGGGGGGGAGGCATGGAAGTTTAAAAAAAAAAAAAACCTTCGCCTCCAAAGGTGGCGAAAAAAAAAATCTTGACCCAAAGGTGAGTAAGAAACAAATAAAACTTTACCCCTCTACTCCAAGGTAAAGAAAAACATTAAAAAAATGTAATAAAAAAAACTTTGCCGTCGAAGGCGGCGAGAAAAAAAAATGTTGCCGCGCTAAAAAACCCCACTTGACTCAACCCCAACTTCCATGCCCCCCTGAAAATCAAATGGTGCGCCCCTAATGTGCACGACGAATACTCACAAGTCAAATGTGAAAACAAAAACAAAAAACATCAAGAATAGTGGCGTAACAGGGGTTCGTCGCCAGCTGGGGGAGGGAGGGGGGCCGGTGTTGAGGGATAAAGCGGCCCAAAAATTTTCCCCTGACGGAATTTCTACCTTCTCACTCTTACTCCCTCCCCTTCATTAATACCTAAATTTGTTATAAAATATTGGACTTCATGCAAAGCGCGTAAAAACTGTTGCAAAACTATGGCAAAGTTTATTTAAAGAAAATGACAAAATAGCTTAATATTTGCGCGATTTTTTTGACATTTTACATCTTAATCATCAAAAAGTGGAAATTTGTGTCAATGAATAAAAATGGGGGAGGGGGCATTGGGGTATAGAGAGTGCATGTTTGTTACTGGAGAGAGGGTAAAAGGGCCGGAGATATAAAGTGGCACCGGCACGTCCTTCACTTGGTTATGACGCTTTTGAGCATACCCGCCGTAGCCAGGGGTGCAGCCGGGCGTCGCACCCCCCCCCCCCCCCCCCACCCCCAAACAAACAAAAAATTGAACTATTTGATAATGTACAAGAAATGTTCCAATGATTTCTTCCGGATATTGCCTTCCCCGATTTTCAATTTTCTAGGGAGTGTTCATAAATGTGATGGCTCATCCCGAAAGGGGGGACTTTGCATATGATATCAATTTTGATTTTATAATTTAATCTTTCAAGACATTTGAAATTACAACTTGAGGATTCTTTGTTGCACTCTATCGAATTTGGCACTCTTTTTAAATGAAATCAATGTAACGATGCTTTGATAGAATATGATATTAAAATGAAAATGTGATGAAAAAGTTATATGCTAATGCGAGTAATGAAATATTAGGGTAAATTTCATAACTGCTTCTTATTTTCCATCAAGTATTTATTTTATTTCATTTTATTTTATTTCATTTTATTTTATTTCATCTATTTTATTTTTGTCGAGTTTGTGGACAAATAAACAGGCCTGTCGACTGGTTGTCGACAAAAAGTGAAATTGGTTTTGTCAACGACATTGTCGACAAAAGACTTGTCGATACCAGCCATACCTTAGTGTACATTGAAATTTGCGCACGCAAAACGGGTGTAAACATTTTTGTTTTTGATTTTTTACTATATATTTATGAACAAAATCGTTATCCCGCAGTAGTAACTGCATCTCTGAGAAAAACCCTTAAATCCCTTTTAGCAAGATAAACATTGCCTGAAGATTGTTTGAATAAACTCATCATTTATAGTTCCGGGAGGGCACCCAATTTTTCTTTTGGTAGATTTGCGAAGCCCTGGTATTTGAAACGTTATTAAAACATGCAGTTTTTCAAAACACTCCTTAAAGTAGAGGGGAGCGTGGCCAAGCGGTTAGAGCCCCGGGGGTGGGGGGGCAGTCCCATTCTGGAGACGATGCGTATGTAAGGCTCGAAAGACCCCTACTTTTTTGCAATTGCATGTGCTCTCACCCGAAGACCCCATGATTTTTAAAATTTTTCTCTCACCAAATGCCAAATTTAACTCACCAAATGCCAAATTTTGCTCACCAAATGCCAAAAATCCTCATTTTTGACCACTGAGCCCTCATACTTTGGTATTTTCTCTCACCTAATGCCAAAAATCATGCTCTCACCCAATGACCCCTCATTTTTTGAGCCTGTGCTCTCACCGAATGCCCAAGCCTGTCAGAGCGCGGGCCTTACACCCGTATCCATTTCAAATTTGACTGCCCCCCCTCCCCCGGGGGTTAGAGCACAAGTCTCGTAATACAGAGGTTGTGGGTTCGAGCCCGGGGCTGGGTGGTTTTCGTCTCCTTGTTTCCTTGGACAAGAAACTTTACTTGTTCCGTGGTTTGGAAGTCACGTAAAGCTGTTGGTCCCCTGTACGAATAGACTCCTGCATGGGGTGTGCATTTCATGCAAGTACTGTGTATCATTGATTGATTGATTATGAAAGGGCGATTTTTTTTCAGAAGCCAATTTCTGTATCTGTATCCATTATTTCGGCAGGGTAGATGTCCATATATAATTCTGCAAATTATATACCCCTTTCCCCTATTTAGGCCTACAGCACCCTCAAGTAAATTTTGATTTTACCAATTATTTTATCACTATGGTTTGATAAAGTATCCATTTCATGAAAATAGCATTGTTTGATATCGGTCTCCTCAACTCTAAAAAAAGACCCTGATTCATTTTTTTTTTCTTGGTCATGCTGTTCCTACTGTACAACATTATACTTGACTACCCCCTCCCCCCCCCCAGGCATTATACTACAATTGTTTCAGCAAGTCCCGTTTTCAAAAAAACACAAATATTTCTAAAAGAGCCTAACTTTATCTTCTATTTTAAATTTAGCTTCAAATTTGACCAAACTTTTTAAAAATAATTTAGAAGTTCTTTTTTATTATTCGTTTCCAGTCTCAATACCATAATTTCTTGAAACTGAACCCACCATAGAAAGCCTACAATCTTAATATCCAAAATTGCAATTACCTCTTCACTACTCTTCAATTGGACTTTGCATGTCACCCAATTTTTTTTTGTATCATGAGTTTGCTACTTCACTAAACATGATTATTACGCGAAATACAGGCGTATAGATAAAATACTAAGTATATGTTATGTTTTTTTGAATTTGAATAAACTTCAAGAAATTAGGCATTGGCCTACATTCGCAAGATCATTCACAGATATGTTATCCCAGTTTACCTAAAAGTTTGTTCAAGCGTTAGGTATGTGTTAATATAAATTATTGAACTTGGATTTCCCTTTTACAAACGTTTCAATATGATATGTTTTTAGTAAATGATTACTGCGCTAATGCGAAATCGAATTATGATAAGCGTGTGTGTAAAGCGAGCTTGCTAGGTGCCCTTGTATTATCTGCTCAGGCCAAGTTCACCCCGTGGCTGCACTGCTGTGCAGGGTCAGCTGGCCATCGAAAAGCTTCAGGCACTGTGTGATATAATCATGATGATAATGTTTTCTGTCTGGTTCACATCGTAAATTCAAATTGATTTGAATGGGCGGGATTTCAACTGACAGGCAGGTAACGTGATTTCTCTGTTTTGAAAATATCAACAGGTTAACAAAGACCCTCGCATCGCTCGGTGACTCGCGCCTTCGGCGCTCGTGGGGGGGGGGGAGACATTGTGAGGGTCTTTGACAAAGACTACATGAAAATAAAACAATACAGGTTGTATAAAAACCAAGGTGTGCATGAAAAAAATATAATCGTTTTGAAAAACATAAGGCAGCTCAGTGTGTCTCTTAAGACGGGAAAACATTAATATGTAAATGTGTCTAAGAACATTTTAAAGTACATATTTTGCAGCAAGCCTCGAATTCAAAATTTTAGGGGCACAGCCACTTTGGCCTCAAGAATAACAACTTTTCAGGGGCACTAAGGCCACTTGGTGAGGGCACTGAGGCCATATCGAGTTTTAAATGAAGGGCACTGAGGCCAAAGGAAATGTACAACAAAACCACTTGCAGGGGGCTATGGAAATATTGATAGTGACTGTGAAGAGAAAAAACTTCTAAGCTCCTTTTCTTGTTTAATTTAAAAAGGTCATCTTTTGGCGGAAAAAACCTTTTTAGGTACGTCTTACCCATATAACCGAATGCGAAAGTAAATTTTAAAATCATTGTATCGGCCATTCCATGCATCCCAAATGTCCAGTGTTCGAGTATATGGTACCTTATGTAATTACAATGATTTAATATTTTTAGCACCCATACCTAAAAAATAATTTCTGACCCCCTGACCCCTCTGCTGTGACCCCCTTGCAGGGGGCTAAGGGGGGCTTGTATATATAGCTGCATCCCCCTAGGAAAAATTGATATTGACCGTGAAGAGAAAAAACTGCTAAGCTCCTTTTCTTATTTAATTTCAAAAGGTCTCTCTTTTGGCTAAAAAAGCCGTTTTAGGCCCGTCTTACTTATGGTCATGCTTTTTAATGTGGGCACCCATAAAAGGTGGATTTGTTACATGTAGAGTGATTTATGCATCAATTTTTGTCATATCTTTTCAACAATCAAATGAAATGTCATAATTTTGGTATGATTTTAAAGACAATTTATTTGACTTTCAAGAAATTAAGAATAGAACCCAAATGAAGTGTTTAATAAAGCTTAATGACCCGTTCAAGCTACTTAGCCAGGGGTGGAGGCAGGTGTGGATGAGGCGGGGGCGGATGAGGCATCATAAAAATTGTGCATAACTTGTTCTGTCATATCTTCTTAAAAATCCATTGAAATGTCATAAATCTTATATGATTTTAAAGGCTAGTTATTGTTTATCAAAAACAAGTTGGAATTAACCCGAATAAAGTTGATTAAACATTAATAACAAGTTAAAGGGGCAATTCATGATCCACTTTTCACCCTCAAGGTCACCTCTTATCAAATTTGATTTTTTTAGCTTATAAGAATCCTCAAGTGGTATATGTTACGATCCCCAAACCATTCTCTCATATGTGCTTGCATTTTTGAGAAAAGTGAGAAAATGTGTCATTTTCTAATTATGTCGGGGCCCCGACAGTAATTACAACACAGTAGTCTATGAGGATTTACAAAATGCTGAAAAGCTTGTAACTTTGAAACGAATGGTCGGAATCAATTGAAATTTTCAGTATATATTTATGTTGTACTCTTCTTTCTATTTAGCTAGAAAAGAGGCCACATCAAAATCATGAATTGCACCTTTAAGGTCAATAAGCTAATTTAGCCAGACATGAAAACAGGCATACATGTGGTTGGTGTGGATGAGCTATGTACATTGTGCATCAAAATTTTGTCACAATTTTTCAATAATTGTATGAAACGTCATAATTTTGGTATGATTTTGAAGATAATGTCTATAAAATCAATTAAATATTAGCCAAATAATTGTATTCATCAACTCTAATCAACGATTACCAGGAAGGAGTTAGGTATGGATTAAGTGAGTGGAAGTAACGCAAATGGGCCCCACCTCAAAAAATATGACCTTATATAATCGAATGCCAAAGTAACTTTTTGGCCATTTTTTTCAAGGGTTATATTGATTCTTCAAAAATAAACTATAAACTTGTTAAAATTTGCAAAAAAGGAGATTATTATAATTGTTGATAAAATAGTTATTACTATTAACCATGTGACCTTAATTTTGTATAATGAAAACCAGTGTAAATAATGGTAAAAAGTTACACATTAGAATTAGCCCCGCCCCCCCCCCCCCAAAAAAAAAAAAGAGAAGATGCTGTGTAACCCTTTTCCAATCGACTATAAATCCTGCGAAAACTGGGTCTTTTTTAAACACAATTTTTATTACCGTTTCTAGCACAATAAATGTCTGAAATTAATGAGTCTTCGGTGTCATGTCAGAACTGAAAAATGATCTTGCTATGTTGCCATATGCTTTCAACATGCATTGGTTTTTGAGATTGGAAAATCAAAACCTCCTTCAGGAAAAAAAGAATCTCAAAATTCTGACAGACCAAACCGACTTTAAATTTTTTCCAAAAAAGGGCAATCTTCACAACAATTATCATGTTTAGTCTTCAATCAAAATGGGCATGCTTACTAGTTGTTGATTTTGAATAAATGTGATGACTCACACCGAAAGGGGAGACTTTGCAGATGATATCAATTTTGAGTTTATCATTTCATCTGTTACAACATTTTGTAAGCTTTAAAATGACACCTCATTTGTTGAAATTGATCAAGGCAATCAAATTTTACAACAGAAAATCTGCTGGAAATTATATTATTATCTATTTTCGTCAGTCTCTCTTTATTGGTGCAGACATGATGATGATTTACAACAGAAAATCTGCTGGAAATTATATTATTTTCTTGATTTTTTGCTACCTATTTTCACCAGTATCTCGAAAAGTGTTTTGTCGCAAAGTCCCCCTTTTCGGTGCGAGTCATCACAAATGCGTTTCCGACATCTATAGCAATGTATCTTTGCTGATAACTTAAAAAAAACCTTTTTCTACATGTAATCCCATTTTAGGACACCTGGCTTATGTAATAAACACAATTTCGCAAATTGTTGATCTTATCGTCAGAGCAACCTATGTACATGAATATAAATTTATGGATACATACAGGGTGTCCCAATAAAAATGCTTCACTTTTGTTTTTGATCATATCTCAGAAACCAATGAACAAAAATTAAAACTCTTTTCAGAATAATAATAAGTATAGTTTAGTCTTTCATCGGTGAAAGTTTGAGCAAAATCCGTCAAGCCGTTCTTGATAAAACTAGAATTTTGTAAGAAGACTCAATTTTATCCCATTCCAATGGGGTTTACCACGTTAACTCATATTTGCAACTATCATCGATCTAACATGACCATGTCCCCACAGTAATAGGCCTACTCTAAATGGAAACTTCATTTTATTCATGGATAAACACCTTTTCAGGAAAACAACTACAAAACATCAACCACAACAACAAAGACAACAGTAGCTAAAGCAACAACAGAAAATTAAGAATTTGAATAAACCTGAATGAAACTTGAAAGCTTGTCTGAACACACTTGACCCCCTTCATCGTCAGGGATTTAGAGCATCGTATTGGACCAGGAAAATGATGATAAGAACACAAATGTGCCTGGAAACTGATTGTGAAAGGCAGAGTTGCTTAAAATTTACTAAAATCTAAACCAAAAAAAATTCAATGTGCACTATCATGGACCAAGACTTTTCACTTTTACGAGAAACTGAATAACTGCTTTGATATTTGGATTTGAATATGTTGACAATGTTTTATTTTTTAAAAACACTTGTAAAGGGAGAGACAGTCATAAAGATTTTCTTTTTTATGACAAAAAAGCTTGAAACATAAAAGATACACAAGATTTGTGAAATAGACTTTCCATTAAAGGAAATCGCTGCCTTGTTGAGTTTTCTTGAAAAACCATGAACTCATTTTTTTCTTTTTATTTAAAGCTGAAACACAGCAAGACCTACATATTGAATACAGTGTCTATGCCATATTTTGTGATCTTGTAGAGTCTGTTTTGCAAGTTTAAAATGAATTGATCAATAGTAACCAAAGAGGTGCTTTATTAACATGATAAACATGATTTACTGTGGTAAACCCCAATGGAATGGGATAAAATTGAGTCTTCTTACAGAATTCTAGTTTTCTCAAGAACAACTCGACGGATTTTGCTCAAACTTTTACCGATGAAAGACTAAACTATACTTATTATTATTCCGAAAAAAGTTTTAGTTTTTGTATTTTGGTTTCTGAGATATGATCAAAAATAAAAGTGATGCATTTTCATTGGGACACCCTGTACAGGTATAAATCTTCACAATTACAATTAGGGTATAAGAGAATTCTTCTCTTAAAACTTCTTGATAGGAAAGTACATTGCAAAATTAAGATTGTAAAATGAAAAAACAGACAGAAAGAGTAAATTTGGCAATTAAAATATCAGAAGAAAAATAAAGAAATCAATTTAAAAGAAAATTTCTCACTTATTAAATAATTATATAAGATATTAAAGTAAACTCACCAGTTGTCTTCAGTTAACCAAAGATCCTGGAAGAGAGATCAAAATCCATGCGTGTGTCATGTTCAGAAGTTCATCGAAAAGTGAAGAGCGGAGACTGGCTGGAACTTGTGATATTACATTTAGCGTGGTCATATGATTCAATTATCGAATATGTAAACAAACAGGATACCTAGAGCACAATATAATTTGATATCTGTACAAGGGTAACTGTACCTTGACAATCAAATTAATCAAACAATATATAGTGATTAAAAAGAAATTATTTTGACAGATTATCATCAAAGTTTTGTGTTAACTCAAAAGAATGTTAGACACGAATCCTTAAATCCCAATAGTAGAAAGCCCAAGTATTGCTGTTTTGCATGTTTAATCGTGTATTTAATGTTATCAATCACAACTGACTGTTGTGGGGGGGGGGGGGGGGTTACACGTGCATGCTGAACACACAAATGCATACCTGCCAACATTGTGAAACCTAAAATCGGGACAAAAAGACGCGCGAGTCGTTCGTCGGAGGTAGAGGGGCGGGGGCCCTAGCTGGGGTTCAAGGGGGCGCTTTGAAGCTGTAGAGATTTCAACAAATTAAAAGCTAAGGAAACATTATTTTCATACTTTCAACTGATTTATTAAAGGTTGAAAAAACCCATAGCCATGTATTGTAATGAAAGTGAGCATGTGCATACTTCCTGGAGTTGGTAATTTATTATTGCAACTCAAGTAGATGAGGGCCATGGCAGCCTGGTTCAAGGGCCCCTTAAGGGCACTGATGGGACCCTGGTGGAGGTTGAGGGGTAAAGCCCCACCCACTAGTAAGAGGACTTCTGCACATCCAACACCACAGGAGAGACCATTTTAATAGGTAAACTAACAGAAAAATGTTGTACTCAGGGGTATAAGTGTGTCCAAAAATAAACAAAGTGTTTGACATTATGACCCCCTGTAAGGGCCCAAGTCCTGCTCATGGGGACCAGCTGGGGTGCACTCTACTCCTGGAGGTCCCTTTTTAAAAGTTGATGTGGTTGTAAGAGGAGCAAAAACACAATAACTTAAATTTTTGATTAAAATGAAAAAC
This sequence comes from Ophiothrix spiculata, assembly GCA_000969725.1. Classification (NCBI taxonomy): domain Eukaryota; kingdom Metazoa; phylum Echinodermata; class Ophiuroidea; order Amphilepidida; family Ophiotrichidae; genus Ophiothrix; species Ophiothrix spiculata. The sequence goes on from JXSR01S000402.1 coordinate 13,566, forward strand.
TTGCTCCGTTTATGAGATAAATGGCATTTTGTATCCAATATTACTATACATTTGTATTGGAATGTACATTTTAAAATTGACCTACTGACCCTACGGTAGGTCACAGTTGGCTGATTTCATTATATATAATGGGTTATGAAATTATAATAATTTAATCAATTTTAGCATTCTTTGTATTTTCTTTGGGGGTATCATCCACCCCCTCCTCATTTACCTATATTATCCAACTCACACCATTATTTCTCTTGGTGCAAGCACATTGACTCCATCCCGTTACAGTGGCATTACAGTGGCCAGTTGGTGCACCCAAATTAATAGGGAACATGTCACCTGACCCGTTTTTGATTCTAAGGTGTCATTGAAGATTTTTAAAAAAGTGTTGAGTGTGTTGAAGTCAATGTAAGAAGCTGGGAACCACCAACAAAATAGAAGAAGAATGGTGGCGACTTTTGTAAGATTTTGGCTCAAATTCGTGTTCCAAGAGCACAAATATTTATTGACTACATGTCCCCTTGCGACTTTCCTTGTGTTTATTAACAGCTTTTTTGAGATTCTGGCCCAAATATATGCCACAAGACCATAAATATTGGCGACTTTTCCTTGTATTTGTATTTTTTTCAATATCTCAAAATCGGGACGTCCCGATTTTTGGCCATTTTGAGAGTTGTAAATCGGGACAATCCCGACAAAATCGGGACAGTTGGCAGGTATGCAAATGTATTCTCAATTTGGAAGCACCTTTTTACTTTTTTAATTGTACAAAGGTCAACCAATTACTTGTTGAATTTGATATTCATGAATGCAATTTAATAAATCTACGGTCAAAATATGTATTTCATTTTATATCAATAATATTCTAGCTTACCAAGTGATAAATTTGTTGCCTGCCTTTTTGTTATTTCACAATACGTGAGACATCCAATGGTTGGGTGCTGTATCATAGGCTTATTAAGCCTGATGTGATACAGTACCCAATCATAGACCATCGATCTATACCTATACCAGAAACAAATTGTAATTGTTTACAAATTTTTTACATGAACTGTATACTAAAATAAAGAAATCCTGAAAAATCTGGGAAAAATCACACCCATGTAGTATAGTCTACTGGTAAGTGTAGCAGCAGCTATTGGACTATATGAGTTTTGAAAAAATGCTCTTCAATTGGTATGGATACTGACACTGACTGTGCAACCACCTAAGTACCAAAAATCCAAGACCAGCCAGGAGTCGATTTCACTAACGTTAAAATGCAACGCTAACCCATAGTAAGACCAAAACCCATCGTTAGCTAAAACCACCTCTTGACCCCACGCAACGTTAACAAAGGGTTCAATTTTTCTGATGCATAATTTATATACCTTGCGATGCGGTGAACACTACAAAGGGTTTTCATGTCTTTGTGATGTCTAGTTGTAGTTATGGGCTCAACCCTTCGTTAGCTACGATGCATCGTAATGTTAGTGAAATTGACCCCTGGTCTATTACTTAAAGGGTATGGCCAGTAGCCAGGATTTTGGGGAGAGTGCAGGATTTTAAAAGTGTGGACCTTTGGGGAGTATCTTGCTTTTATACTACGATCAACACTAAATAGGCGGGAATTATGAAATTCTTTCATAGGGTCTGTTTGGTAGAGTTCGAGCAAAATTAGCTATTCATTTTGCTGAACATATTGCCCTTGCCCTAGCCCTTGTTTTGGGCTTTCAATATTGTTCAAGTTAGTGTATACCATGTCTGGTACTCTCTGAATCAAACTAAAATCCTAGTGAAAACCTTTCGCCAGGGCAGCGCGCTGGGTCCGTGGGAGGGGAGATCAGAGGAACGATACTAGTTCTTAACTTGCCTGTGAACTTTTTATCAGAAAGATACATGAATGCATTTTCAAACTTGGACTTTCAATCTTCTTATCTTTGACTCAGATGTATATGTATTATCACTTTGTAAATATTTTGCTGTGAACTTGTATTTTGATAATCTTATGCCCTTTGGCGCTAAGACACAAGGGTTTGTTTTTTTGCTGCCAAAAGGCTGGGGTCCAAAGTCTTGCTCCCTTGAAAGGGAAAAGGGTGAAGTTCTCAAATTGACTACTGTATAAGTGGTATTATTCGTGCTACATTTATTTTTGTGCTTTTCGCGCAAAATGGGATTAGCGCAAAAATAAATGCACCCCGAAAATTAATGCTTATTTGTTGCAAATGAAATTCTATATTCGGCCAATGTTCATGTGCGCGAAAATATAAACGCGCGAAATGGTCCAA
>JXSR01S000402.1:35813-46427 GCA_000969725.1 Ophiothrix spiculata
TAGGTGCACCAACTGGCGACTGTAATGCCACTGTAAAGGGATAGAGTCAATGTATTGTTCTTGCACCAAGAGAAATAATGGTGCGAGTTGGATAATATAGGTAAATGAGAGGGGGTGGATGATACCCCCTCAAAAAAATAAAAAAAATAATAAGAATGCCTAAATTGATTAAATTATTATAATTTCATAACGCATCATATATAATGAAAGTGGTCAACTGTGACCTACCGTAGGGTCAGTAGGTCAATTTCAAAATGTACATTCCAATACAAATGTATAGCAATATTGGATACAAAAAGCCATTTATCTCATAAACGGAACAAGTTTTTCATTTTAATCAAAAATTTAAGTTATTGTGTTTTTACTCCTTTACAAATTACAACCACATCAACTTTTAAAAAGGGACCCCAAGAGTAGAGTGCATCCAAGCTGGTCCCCATGAGCAGGACTTGGGCCCTTACAGGGGGTCATAATGTCAAACATGTTGTTTATTTTGGACACACTTATACCCCTGAGTACAACATTTTGCTGTTAGTTTACCTATTGAAATGGTCTCTCCTGTGGTGTTGGATGTGCAGAAGTCCTCTTACTAGTGGGTGGGGCTTTACCCCTCAACCCCCACTAGGGTCCCATCAGTGCCCTTAAGGGGCCCTTGAACCAGGCTGCCATGGCCCTCATCTACTTGAGTTGCAATCATGAATAAATTACCAACTCCAGGAAGTATGCACATGCTCACTTCATTACAATACATGGCTATGGGTTTTTTCAACCTTTAATACATCAGTTGAAAGTATGAAAATAATGTTTCCTTGGCTTTTACTTTGTTGAAATCTCTTCAGCTTCAAAGCGCCCCCTTGAACCCCAGCTAGGACCCCCGCCCCCTGGACCTCCGACGAACGCCTCGCGTGCGCGTCTTTTTGTCCTGATTTTAGGTTTCACAATGTTGGCAGGTATGATAATCAGCTAAACAGAACTAACAGAATATTTAAGGGCATGCAGTAATTTATCATTTTTCCCAACTCCTTGAATTTTCAAAACCAAATTGTAGATCAGTAATTCAATGAATCAGTTTGCAGTGTACTTGCATTGCCATGACATGCATATACATGAAGGAACTCTATTCGTACAGGGGACCAACAGCGGGACTTCCGAACCATGGAGCAAGTAAAGTTTCTTGCCCAAGGAAACAAGGACACGAAAACCGCCCGCTCAGGGCTCGAACCCATATCCTCTGTATTACGAGACCCGTGCTCTAACCGCTCGACCACGCTCTGGCCGGTATATCAACCGTTTCTATGCACATGCATGCAGCTACCATCTGTGTTCTAGTTATTAAAGTTCCACACATATTTGTGCTAGGCCCATCTTGAATACATGTACAGTACATTTAGCCTTTAATTGTACCAAATAATAGAGTTTTGACAGAACATGAAACATAAGCCACCTATAAGCTTAACAAAACTCAACTTGTGTTTTATAAATACTGCCATTCTGCAAGTTCTCACTGAGCTTATCTGTACAAAACTATACATACCAGTATACAACAAGGTGTTCATCACACAGATACACATAAAAGCACAAAATAAATGCTAAAACAGCTATATAGTTCCATACAATTGTACACAGCACTTCCAATTCAACTGATGTCCACAGCTACAGTATTTGAAAGTGAAAACATGGCAGTTACAAGTCATGTGACTTTGTCAAGGTTGGGTCACTTGCCGATAACTTCCCGGTGACTGTTTTTTTTTAAAGTTTAAGTTTCCCGATAACTTCCCGATAACTCTTTTTCAGAGACTAAGTTTGCCGATTACCTCCCGATAACTGTTTTTCAAATATGTGACCTGCTCTGTTGAAACCCGGACAAAGTCGGACAAATCCATTTTTCAAATTTTACTAAATTTTAAATGCTAAAAATACAAGCTTTCCAATGATATATCATACTCCAGGATTGCTCAATGTTTGTCTGTCAAAAGTGGACATTTAGGTTGAAAATTCCTTTGTTTTGTATTGATTGGTGACAAGTTTATTGGGCTATATTTCCTTAAGTGTTTTGGCGACTTTGTCCGGGTTTCGTGGGAGCAAGTCACATATTAAGTTTCCCGATCACTTCCCGATAACTGTTTTTCAGAGACTAAGTTTCTTGATTACTTCCCGATAACTATGTGCCAGCCTGAGTGATCGGGAAGGCACCGGCTAACCGATAACTTGCCGCTTACTGGTCATATTGTTATCGGCAAGTTATCGGCTAGCCGGTGTTTCCCGATAACTTTTTAAAAATTGCTAAATAGTTAGCAGATAACCATCCGATGACCATCCGATTATCATCTGCTACCATTTCTTTTTGCTATGGGATGGCCTCCCGGGTTTGTATGTGAACATAAAATTTGCTATTTTCAGTTATAATTCAATATGAAACCTTGATATTTGCACAGAAATTGGCTAATTTTGACTGTAAATTGATAATAAATCTTGAAATTCTCCAGTATTTATTTGATAGTGGGATGATTTACTCAAACTAACAGCAGGCAGTTATCCTGGAGCAGTAATTTATTCAAATGAGTAACAAATTAGTAAGATATGGTTCCAACATGATGATTTTGTCCTTGTAGCTTCCCACTATTTTGAGCCATAGGGGTGAAAGTGCCCTCCCTGCACATCCCCCTGCCCCCTCCACCAACCACCCCTACCGCCTTGTCCAATAACCAAATAGTCCCTGCATTGGCGGGGGAAGGTTACAATTTTAAGGAGGACAGCTAATTCAAGAATTTTTTGACCACAAAAAAATCTGTCAAATTGGCTAATTTCAGCTACAAATTGTTTAAAAAATCTTGAAATTTGCGCAAAAATGGCAATTTTAAACTGAAAATTGACATGATGTCTGGAGATTCGTGCTAAGCGTGCAAATGTTTGATTTTTCACATTTAAAATGTCAAAATAAAGGGAAAATTTCAATTTCCTTTCTTTTTCTTTCTTTTTTTAGGGGTCCCCCCTCGTGAAATTTAGTGGGGGGGCAAGGCCTCCCCCCACTTCCGCCGCCTATAAGTCCCTGGCAAATAGTATCATGGCTTAAAAATGGTTTTCTTTTTCTCTCTCTTTAAGGAATCTACTTGTAGAAAGATGACAGAAGCACAAGAAGTTGAAGTAACCTCTGACAAGATGACAGAGGGTCAAGAAGATGGATATACAACCAATGAAAGACTGGGAAAGAGACTGACATATCTCCTTAGATACGGTGCAGAGAAAGAAGGATTGGAAGTCTCCTCAAATGGTAAGAGAGATTAGAAAGATGCAAGTTAAGGGGAGCTTCAATTTTAATTTAGTTCTAATTTTTACTTAATGTAAATTTTAGTTAGGCATTTGAGGAATTGTGGGTGCCACAAATGTGCATTTTGGTGAAGAATTTTTATCACCATTGTGTTCAGAATGTAAAATTACTTTGCTAAAGAGAGGAGTATAATGGTCAAATGGCTAGAACTGGACTCATAATAAAATTATAGTGGTTGTGGGTTTCAGCAGTGCCGGTCAGACCATGTTGCCTTGGGCAAGAAACTTCTTTGTGGTTCAGAAATCATGAAAAGCCATTGGTCCCCTGTGCAAATGCTCCTCCTTGGGCACTGTGTATAACTAGTTGGTCTAAAAGAGAACTTCCATAGGTTTAATAAGCAATTGCTTGAGAGCTATATTTCTTGTCCAAAATTGAAAAGTTGACATGAAACTTAATTTGACTTATGAACCATTGATCAATTAGAGTAACTTGGATTTTTTTTTCAGGAAGGGGTACCTGCTCAACCTCCTGGCAGAAACTCTGCCCCCTCTTATCCCCAAATATAATTTAGAAGTAGGGAGCAACTTAGCAAGAGTAAAAAACAAAGCCAAAATATGTAATATTTTTCCATTTTTGGCTAAATTTTTTTTTCATTTTTTGATAAAAAATTGCCAATTCTGCTAATTTTTGGCCAAAAATGCCCATTTTTACAATTTTTTTGGCAAAACAGGCCACTTAGGACCCCACCTGCAAGGACGTTTCACTTTTTCAGTTGCCATGCATTATTTTTATCACTTGCTTGCTCCCCCATTTGAAACTCTCACCCACTTCCCCCTCCCCCTGAATTCCAAACCCTGGCAAAGCCCCTTGGGAAAAGGGCTAAATTTTAAAACTCTGACCACTTTACAATCGAAATTTGGAACAGAGTTCCCACTATAAGCCCCATGATAATCATATGTTGTACCAGATTTGAAATTTGACATAACAAGCAGTTATCTATATGTTTATTTAAAGCAATACTATTAGATTTTGATCAAAAATGATTTATAGTAAAAACGGCATAAAATGGAAGAATGTGACTATCTAAAAGTGTTTTCAAGTGTATTTTATGGAAACAAATGTTTTGAAACAAAAAAATGGATAAAAAGCTTATGCATGCTTTCCTATACTAACACATGTGGAATTAAATTCGGGATCCCGAATTTAATTCAACAAATGGCCATCACAGAACAAGTAAGCATCTTTGAGCCAAATCATTTGGAGGGTATTCGTCTACCCAAAACAAACACAATAAGCCAAAAAAAATCAAAAGTCATGGTTGACAGGGGGCACTTCATTTTTAACACTTTATAGTATTGCTTTAACTATTTTTCAGCCCAATTATGCAGCTAGTGATTTGGGTGCAAGCATCTCTTTCTTTTCACCCAGAATCTTAGAGGAAACACTGATTAGAAATGAAATTAGAGAATAAAAGATAAGATTTATTGTTTTGCCTGTCATCTATCGTCTCATAATGGATGGGCGTACATTATTTTGAGTAATGGGTGCCCCGCAGGGGGTGCCCATTCTTAGTCACAAATTTGAGTTATTTATAAACCAAAACCGATGTAAATTATTGCCAAAAACTATAAACATTATCATTTGAAAAACATACCCCCTATTCAAACATGAAATATTCCAAACCCAGTAAAACTGTTTGCCCCTAAGTGTGCATTTACTTACATCGCGCCGTGATTTTGAACGCGCGGCGCCTCTGCATTTCACGCTAACGCACTGTAATCTATTGTCACATAATGGATGGCCAAAATTCCTTATTAGGAAGTAAAATCGCACTCAGTGACTAAGAATCAATTGTGAAATTCAAAGTCTGTATCATGATCAAAACTAGGCACCACATATTAAATGTTTGTCGGATCTATTTATTTGCAAGGCACCGTGCATGGTACTTTGAGGGTTCACAAACTTTTTGGCCATGAACCAAGTTTGCTATGTTTTACTATATTGCAGGACTACATAGACAGCAAAAATATTTTTTTTTATCTGTATTTATATATTTGATCAAGTCGCATGATCAGATTTGTATTTATTTGCGACCCTAGAAAATTGATCCCTGTACTTTCGGTACTGCCAGTTAAAATGTGAATTCACCTGGAATTAAAAACTTAACTTAAAAACAAGAAAATTGTGTGCAATAGTTGACAGCTCATTGCTTTCAACAAGGTAGAATGAACAGTGGCGTGCCCAAAGGGGAGGGGGCGGGGGGCACATGCCCCCAAGTTCGGAATATGTCAGTTGGGGAAAAAAGGTCCATTGGAAGATCTGGACAATAATTGAAAAAGAAAGGGAAGGAGGACAAAAAAGAAAAAGAAAAGAGAAGAAAAGTATCTTGAAATGTAATAAAATCATTGAAAAAAATGTCTGTGTGCTTGTGAGACCTTTTTTTTTTGGGGGGGGGGGTCTTGTCAGTTTTCAAAAGTTACGTCAAAAAAATTTGTGTGTACCTTTTTAATTTAACATGTGTTTAAATCTTATGTCATTCGGGGGAAACTGATGCTTGTGCCCCATCACTTGCACAATCCTGGGTACGCCACTGAGAATGAAAATAGTGCCCCACCACTCACAATCCTGGGCACGCCACTGAGAATGAAAATAGTGCCCCACCACTCACAATCCTGGGCAATGAAAATAGTGCCCCACCACTCACAATCCTGGGCACGCCACAGAGAATGAAAATAGTGCCCCACCACTCACAATCCTGGGCATGCTACTGAGAATGAAAATAGTGCCCCACCAGTCACAATCCTGGGCACGCTACTGAGAATGAAAATAGTGCCCCACCACTCAGAATCCTGGGCATGCTACTGAGAATGAAAATAGTGCCCCACCAGTCACAATCCTGGGCATGCTACTGAGAATGAAAATAGTGCCCCACCAGTCACAATCCTGGGCATGCTACTGAGAATGAAAATATTGCCCCACCAGTCACAATCCTGGGCATGCTACTGAGAATGAAAATAGTGCCCCACCAGTCACAATCCTGGGCATGCTACTGAGAATGAAAATAGTGCCCCACCAGTCACAATCCTGGGCATGCTACTGAGAATGAAAATAGTGCCCCACCACTCACAATCCTGGGCACGCCACTGAGAATGAAAATAGTGCCCCACCACTCACAATCCTGGGCATGCTACTGAGAATGAAAATAGTGCCCCACCAGTCACAATCCTGGGCACGCTACTGAGAATGAAAATAGTGCCCCACCACTCACATTCCTGGGTACGCCACTGAGAATGAAAATAGTCCATAGCCTGAGCACAAAGGATCTGGGGAGGGGGAATGTACACATTTATTTAGGAAACTTATTTTACACAGAAAATTCCTAAATATTTGGGATCCATTGGTGCCCAAAGCCTAAACATGAATCACATTTTTAAAACTGACAAAATTACAGTAAAACTTGTTGAAGTGTGAAGAAATGGTCTTTATTTTGCAAAATGTTCCAAAACATTAGTACCCCCTGAGGAAGGGTATATGGGTTTCAAGTTGAACAACACATAGCCATCCAAACCTAAGTTGACAACCCCAAACCATATAGTATAGGAGAATAGAATATAAGGTGTGGTGGGTGCCAAGGGGGTGGGTGGGGGGGGGGGGTACATTCAAATTTGGTTTTGGCAGCCCAAATTTCTGAAACAAAGGTGTAGGGAACTGAAGATTTTCTCTGAAAAGAGGTCTAGAGAACTAAAGTGGTTAGTTCAAGTTCTGGAAGGAGTAAATTCCTAAATTTTGCTTGAAATGGGGAACTTGAGAACTACATTTCCAAAAAAAAACATGTTTTTTTATAAACTAAAAAGATTTCAAAACAGGCTTGGGAATCAAATGTTATGCTTGAAATGGGGATCTACTCTGTAGATAGCAGCAGGCAAGGTATGAAAAAGAGGTCCTTCGGCCGCACATATACCCATACCACCTTCCTATGTCAGTGTTCTCCCCAGGGGTGGGTTTGCAGGGTGTTTGGAGTCAAGACTGTGTCCCGGGACTGTGTAGTGACTCCTTAAAGTAAAAGTTCATCGGTAAAATCTCCAGTTAAAGAACATATCTCATCAAAATAGTTGTTAAATTAATTATCTTTTTAGTATTTTAAATACACTAGATGGTTTTCAGCACTAAATTGAAGCCTGGGATATCAATTTATTTACACAGTCCTGCTGCACATATTCAGGTCTGGATATCCTTAGTACAGCTATAATAGCACCATCAATAAAAGCATGTAGGTAGTGTCTTCTTTTATGATGGCGCTAATATAGTAGCAAGAACCATCCCTTGTAGTTTGATTGTTGAACATCATTTTGATATCAGGCCCGTAAGGGGGGGGGGGGGGGGGCATCCCCAAAAATTCCCTAAATGTCCACCAAAAACACTACACCTAAAGCACCAAAACACGTTAATGTCGTTTCTTGATAAAACACTATACAAAATGCTTGGGAAACTACCGGTACTGAAAACCTTTTTTTTTTTTTTTTTTTTCTTGCCAATCTGTCAACACTGAAATTAGTTAAGGGTTGACCAAAACAAAAATGGAGAATATCCATTACAGTCGCGGATCTAGGATCTTAATTTTACGGGGGGCGGAGGGTGTGTTTTTCAGCTTTTATAACAAAAAATTGAACAAATTAGGCTGATTTTGTATCATTTTGCAAATTTTACGGGGGGCGCACGCCCCTTCCGCTCCCCCCCCCCCTGGATGGATCCGCGGCTGCATTAGACCTATTGAAATGCAAATTGTATGTACAATGGGTATGTTTGCTGTGCAGGCCTGTAACCAGAGATTCAGAGGGGATGACTTAAAACAAAATAATTGATTAACCCACCCACCCCACCCCCATTCCAACACAAATATTTTTTTAAGGTTTTACAGAAGCTTGCCTAAAAATGCTGCCCTTTGCCCCCATCCCACATGGTTATCGGCCTGTGTATGTGTAATTGCGCATGATGATCAGATGCTACAAAAATGTTTTTTCTTTCTCCAAAATGGACCCCCAAAACTGAATATAATGTTTTCACAAATGTTTTCATTGTTTTGTGCTTTATTTTTCAAGATGTATGTTTGTTTCATGCAAATATATAATTCTTTGAATATTGTTGTGAATTCAAGCCAAATTTCATGATATTTTTACCAAATTTACTGTTAATTTATGTGTCGTCTGAAAGATGAGCACATAGGTATTACTTTGGTAGTATGTGTGTGTGTCTGTCTGTGTGTCTGGCGTGGTTAACAATGTTAACCTTTTTTCATTGTGGCATTATTCTCACATACTTTGACCGATTCCAATGGGACTTGGACACAATGGTCCTTGGGTAGGGGCACACATATGGTCCCATCTGAAATGGGGTCAAAGGTCAACAAGGGGTCAACAGTGGTCAATGACTGCTGGTGGTTGAAATAATAAGATTGATCACAAAATTCATATACTTTGTCAGATTTTCATGGAACTTGGACACAATTTTGATGAAAGTTGGTGTGAAGGGGAGGGTCTACACCATGTGGGGTCTTGCTGACAAATGCTAATTAAAGGTGCATGGATTTTTGTATGTTAAAGGTGTGTGGTTCATTTTTCTGAAATTAAAAAGTAAAAATAAAAATTGGAATTAGGTCTTGAAATGTATTCTAGAGGTCATTGTATCACAATCCCCCTCAAGCATTTCACTGAAAAAATGCCAATTAAAGGTGCATGAATCAGTTTCTGGAAAAAATACCAATTAAAGGTGCATGAATCAGTTTCTGGAAAAAATCTTAGAAATTAGTTTGTGTATTTATTAAAGGTGCATGGATTTTGGTATGTTAAAGGTGTGTGGTTCATTTTTCTGAAATTAAAAAGTAAAATTAAAAATTGGAATTAGGTCTTGAAATGTATTCTACAGGTCATTATATCACAATCCCCCTCAAGCATTTCACTGAAAAAATGCTATTTAAAGGTGCATGGATCAGTTTCTGGAAAAAAATCTTAGAAAAAATGCAAACCTGTACCCGGGACCTGTACATCATTGACAAACCGCGATGACAGACGACACTAGCGGAGATGTATTTTGTAAATTTTAGGTCAGTCTCAAAGGTCAAGCAAACATCTTTTTTTAGGCGTTACTGCTATAAATACTTTTGTTTTTAACTGTATAACTATTGTTCAAGTTTCAACCCAATAGAAATGTTATGCATGTCAACTATAAATGGCGATTTTGCTATTCATCAAAAATCATTTTATGATACAGAAGGGATACATTAAAGAAATAATATGCAAATAAAGCATCTGACATCGAAAACATTTTATCTACTATTTCAGAACAAATTATACATCAAGAACATGAGAATGCATCACCAAGAAACATGACCATTATTTGAAAGAGCCCTCTTTTTTGGACAAATCTTAATTAAAAAATCAGGGAATTAATTAAGGCACGATGGTCATTCAGTCAGTCCGGGGAGTCAAATCCCAACCAAAAACTCAAAAAGCACCCTTAGAACTCTCTAAATACTTTTGAAGAAAACATTAATTTCAAGGATGTTGATATAAAAGGCAAAAGGCTACCCAAACCAGCTAAAACCCTTTTACTTTTTGAAATGGGTAAAATCCCAAAATCACCAAAATGAACATTTCATAGTTAATTCACCACTCCTTTTCGAACTATGGGTTATGGTCTGCTTTATAGGAAGGGTAACATAACATTTTAGTTACAGTTCTAATACAAACATATGTGTTTGTATGGTTGCTGTTAGATAAAACATTAAATGATGTCACATTTCAGGTCTTGAGCTTTGAGTACATCCCTATCCTTCTGGATTCAGGTATTTGCCCGGGGGGGGGGGGGGGGGGGGGGGGGGGTACTTACATTGACAAGGCATTTTGGATATTTGGGGAGGGTTTTCACAGATTTTGGTATAGCGATCGGGTGGTTTTCATCACAAATGAATCTGCCTAAATTGGGTGTATTTTGGGAAAATTTGCTCAAAAAGGTCAAAATTGGTATCCTGATGAGTTCGTTTTTTAGTCAAAAATAGGTATAGAGATGGTCAAATTTTCAAAGTCCGGCAGGTACATACGCATACAAAACTTTTTGAAGATCACCCGGGTATTTGCACATGTTTGCAAGATTTGGAGTCAATGACCCTTTTGCAATCCATCTTTTACAAACATCTTTCACCCAATCACTCAATTTCAAGTTTTCAAATCTATATATTTGTTTAAAGTTGCAACGATCTATTTGTATCTCTCTTGAGGACATTGCAATGTTGAAAATGAACCTGGGAAACTGTTTATTGTTGTTTATCCTTTTGGAGCTATATTAAACCC
>JXSR01S000403.1:6022-33492 GCA_000969725.1 Ophiothrix spiculata
AGCAAAATTTAATTAGCTTTCCCGTAAAATGTTGGGCCTAAAAACATGATTTTTGGACCTAGGGCCAAAATGACACATTGTGTCAGAAATGTATACTTTTATTTGGATTGAATTATCCGTTGCCGAGTTACAGAGCAAAAACCATTTCTGAAAGAAAAAGGGTTGACAAGGCTCTAAAGAGTGCCAGGTACAGTACCCATTTGCTACGGATTGTACTTGGAAAGTTTTTTCTTTCATCAGAACCAAATTTACCTTTATACATATTTTATATGAATACAGGACTATCAACACACCAGTTTAAAACTTTGATTTAGATACACAGATTTTCAACAAAATTGACAGTATATGATACGATTAATTCTACACAAACAAAAACATACACAAAGATTAATAAGAAATGATGATTTTATATAGACATGTTACTTAAAAGGCAAGTTGTTAAGGCTCATTAAAGGGCATTGGACAAATTCATCATCATCCCCAAACCTTTTCCCCTACATTTCGGTATTTCAACATCAAGTATAAGCTATGAAAATGAAAGGATGCAAAGTTTCATAGCCAAATTCAACCCCTATTGTATCAAAATATTTAAATTTTCTTTCATTCTTAATTATAGATACTTCGAGTTGAAATCTTAAAATTGGCTTAATTAGCAAACTTATTTTTATTAGCAGAAAAATTAAAATTTATTTTTATATAACTGCAATTGAATTTATAAAAAGAAATGTTTTACAAATGAAATTTATCTTATTTTCTGACTTATTGTTTCAAAACACACTTTTAGAGAATAGCCTCATACCCACGGGATAAACCATTTCTAGAGTTAGATTTAGAGTTAGAGTTGGAGTTATAATTAGAGATGTTTTTTAGAGTTTGATTTAGAGTTAGTGTTAGAGATATGTTTAAAGTTCTATTTCGATTTTAGAGTTAGAGATATTTTTAGAGTTCAATTTAGAGTTAGGGATTTTTTTAGAGTAAGTTTAATTTAGAATACTAGAGTAATTTGATATATAGGTGTCCACCATTATATACAATTCACACTTTGTAAGTGGACAACAATTACTTTCATAATCTTTGATTTGAATTACTACCATACTGATCTGGGTCTAGCTAGCCGTGGATTACATCTCACCACCTTTGTGTTCCTATTAAGCCGGGTTTTTTTTACTTATCAGACTTTTTGGGTGTATTTATAGGTTGTTATAGTGTCACTACCTATTGTTCACATTCCTTTTCTCTATGTCATTTCTCTTTCCTTTGCTTGTTATTACCTCTAATTGCTGTGTTCATACTATGAATGCTAACAAATGCTGTGGATGTTCAAACACATTTATGTGTAAACATCCATAGCTAGAACATTAATTGCTCTTTGCACCCACTGCATGTGTGTACATCGATGGACGTGTCAATGTATGTCTGAACATCCATGCCTATTATGGGCCTATATACCATATCTCTTAGGAATTAGGGTTTGGCTATAAAGTCTACCTTGACTTTGACTGGTCCATGGAATTTGCATAAATGCTCTAAACCATGAAAGTTTACTCTAACACTATCCACTCTAAAAGTCAACTCTAACTCTAAATCTTGCTCTAAATCAAACTCTATTAACTATAACTCTAAATCGAACACTAAAAGTTAACTCGAACTCGAACTCTAAAAGTTAACTCTATAACTCTAAATCGAACTATAAAACTTAACTCTAAATCCAACTCTAACTCTAACTCTAAATTGCACTCCAGAAAAGTACTATGTCCATACCCACGGTCAATGTGCGAAACAAAATGATACTTTTCAACATTTCTGGAGGTTTTGATCAACATTTTCTCAATATACAGAAGTTGACAGTTACTACAGAACATGGTGAGTGTAAATCACCTACAGATAAAATTATGAAATTTGGACCAAGTATACTTTAGGTCCCATCCAGAATTTTAGGGTTAGGGTTTAGGGTTAGTGTTAGGTTTAATTTAGGGTTAGGGTGTAGGGTTAGGGTTATTTTTAGGGTAAGGGTTAGGGTTAGGGTATGGTTTTTGATGGGACCTATAGTATACTTTTTCCTTAAATTTTGTCCAATGCACCTTTAAGTATATCTAACTTCCTCTCTCCAACCACATTACAACTGAACAAAATATTTGCAAGCACAAAATGACAAACATTAATAAATGATAGGACCAGTGTTCCCGCTAAGGATTTTGACTTTGCGCCAAAGCGACATAAAAGAAAGTTCTCGCAATTGCCAATTTCGGAAAGATCACCTCAAAAAACAAGAGTAATTTTGATATAAAATTGGATGGATTGAGCATGGTACAAAAATATATTGGTCGAGCTATGAGTTTTACGAAATATCATGCGAGACGCGCAGCTTCGAGCTTGATATTTCTAAAACTCATAGCGAGACCAATATCTTTGAGTATCATGCGAAAAAATCCATCCAATTTTATCATTATTATGTTCAAAATCTGACATTTTGTTTTCTGTCCGATATCCCTGACCGATTTTTTTGGAAATCGGTCAGCTCAGAACATAATAATGAATATAATCTGAATAAAACTGACATAAATGAACGTTTTGTATAACCAAAACCCTATTTTTGACTTTTTGTTTTTGGAACTCTTTGCGCCAGTTTCTTGAGCTTTTGCGCCAATTTCGCGACATACAGGCCTTTGTAGGAACACTGGATAGGACATGACTTACAGCCTTGCCAACTGTCGTGGGCGAAGCAGAAAGGAGATCAGGAGTTTCAAAGATAAGTTTCAGTTTGGTCTGAGTAGACCCATACTGAAGGACACAGAACACAGATAGTAAAGAGTGTTAGTAAGAAATGTTAGTGTGATGTGGAAAACATAAAAGACATGGAAAGAATATCAAAGATTAAACTACCAAAAAATAACACAGTACGTATGTGCATTTATAAGGCATAGCAGATACGTCCTATTATCATGCAATTTCACTTCAATCCAATAGACCTTTTCAAAATCCATTCGGAAATCTCCGGATCCATTGATCACATGGCCATTTTTTCAACCAATCACGTATAAGCTCATTAGTATGCACGATTTTGTAAACAAAAAAGTCCGAAAAATCACTCGCATTTCAGTGCAATAAAAGTGAAAAATAAATAGAACCAGACCCATACAATATTAGATACACTCATTCTGAACAACTTTCGGCCGATGGTACCATAAGCTCACCGACACAAAGAGTGAAATTTCCATTTGAAATCGGCTGATCTGCGCTGAGTAAGCTTAAGATTCAAGTTGCATCAGGCGATCAAAGTGAAAGTGACTCTGTAGCGCTGACGCTAATTCAAAGTTCGAATTCGTACGCAACCAATTAACGAGAATGCGAACTTAACATTCTGGTTATTGTGTTGAAGAGTCACTTTTTCTTTTGGCAATTGCCGGAAAGTGTAAAATCAGCTTCGGAAATTCTCGGATTGTCGTGTTTTGAAAAGGTCTATCCTAGAAGGTTGTGTGTAAATATGATTGATATTTTTTATTAAATCATCTTTATTGAAATCACAAAGAAATATTACAAACAAACCCAAGAACATCTGTGGCCTATACTGACCACAGGCAAGGGGAGACAAGCTACAAACAAAGTGAAAAATGGTGGGGCAGGCGAGCAGTTGAACAATTAATGGAAAAAAAAAGCCCCAAAAAGAATTTAAATGAGCTCATTGATGGTCCAATCTTGCTCAAGTCATCCATTGAAAATAGCATAGGAAGACACAAGCGCAGATTTGGAGATGTTGTTTTTAAGCTCAGAGTATTTGGCAATGCACTTAAGACGTTTTATGAGACAGGTCATTCTATTCTTGTTGTCTGCGTCTATCCAGCCACGTGACCCAACTTCGAAAGCAATAAGTGAGCAATCGTGCCCCTCATCATTGATATCAGAAACCAATGATGTGTAGCGGTCTAGTTTGGTCTGATGAGCCTTAAGAGACATTCGATACTGCCTAGGTTAGGAAAAAGAATTGATCGTCTGCTCATTCCTGCAGGATTTCTCCCAGGGAAAAGAAAGTAGTTTGCCTGCAATATGTCTGCAATGCATATATTGCATTTTCACTTTGTTGCGCAAAGTGTATCTGAGGCGGTTAAGGGAGCTGAATCCCTGCATTTTCTTTAAAATTATGCAAACTATTGATTTTTCACAGATTTCATTGCAAAATAGTGTTTCAATTTAAGCCCAATTAATTTCTCTACAAGAAAATGTCCATAAAACCAAAGGATGAGTTTCAAAGAAGATTGTGAACATTCTAAACATATATGTGATGGCTCACCCCGAAAGGGGGGACTTTGCAGATGATATCAATTTTGATTTTATCATTTCATCTGTTACATCATTTTCTAAGCTTTAAAACGACACCTTACTTGTTGAAATTGATCAAGGCGATCAGATTTTACAACAGGTTGGTAATTCAGATTTTTTGCTGCCTATCTTCATCAATTTCTCGAAAAGTGTTCTGTCGCAAAGTCCCCCTTTTCGGGTTGAGTTATCACAAATTATTATATCTTTAACAGATTTAATATCTGATTTTATCAAAATGTGTTTTTCTTGGGCATATATCAATGAAATGATGAGATCCAACAACTTAAATGGTCATTTACAGATTTTAAAAAATTCTACGGATGTGTAAAAATAACCAAGTGTCGTTTGAAGAATACAATATGCTGTTCCATTGTGACTTGTTTAGAATGTGATAAAGCTTATATGTCATTTAGTAGCTGATGTAACTTAGGAAACCAGGCTTTGTCTTTTAAAAATTGCTGGCGAGTGACAAATCACTCTCCTCAAAACTTGTCAGGTGAGCTGTAGGCGAGTAATTTTAATCACTTGTATTATTAGTACACCAAATGTAGGCGAGTGATAAAAAGCTCTCCTCAGCTTCATTTAAGTTGAGTGATGGCGAGTGATCACTCTCGCTCGCCTTAAAAGACAAAGCCTGGGAAACCACAAATAAATTACCAGTGCAAAAATATCACAATTGTGTTTGGTGTCCTTTGGAATGAGCAATTATTTTCACATTTTAAGTTGAGTGATGGCGAGTGATCACTCTCGCTCGCCTTAAAAGACAAAGCCTGGGAAACCACAAATAAATAACCAGTGCAAAAATATCACAATTGTGTTTGGTGTCCTTTGAAATGAACAATTATTTTCACATTTAAAAAGAAATACAAATTAAAAATAAAATATTGTTGTTTTTTTCAAAAATGTTTCAAAATATGAAAATAGATAACAGATTAAAGCAATAGATATTAATTATAGATTTCTGATAAACATCAAACAAGCATTAAATATTAGCTAAATAAAGCAAAACAAATGCCTTGTGTGCCCCTCCGATAAAATTAAAAACCTGTAATGCTTTAGTACCCTTGGAAGGAGGGGATTTGCCAAAATTGTGTGAAAACAATTGTGTAGTTATATTCTTTCTCAGTGATGACATATTTTCCCTAATGTTTGTACAGTCTATCAAAAGTTTAAAGTGAACATAAAATGTTAATATCACATGAAAATGATCATAAAATCTTACCGCTCGAGCAATGGTTGAAGGTGATGCTGAATTTGTATCACCAGTCTCAAACACAAGCTTGACATTATCACTCAAGAATAGCCTGTCTCCATTGTGCAGATGAAGGACTTTGTCTCCGTCTAATACACTGTTGAAATTGTCAGCCCAGCTTGGGGTCAAAGGGCCATCTAAGCACAGCCATGTTGTGCTGACATTCTGTGGAAAGGGTGATCAATGTTTTGTTAATGACAAAATCTGAAAATGTGACATACTATATTATTGAAGTCATTAAATTTCCTACAAATCATGAAATTTTGAACGCAACAAATGCGTAGAGTAAGCAAGCTGCAAGCGTCTCACCTCACGCAGTACGATCGCCGTGCAAGCAACCAATCAAGATACGCGCTGTGCATTTTCATTACCGATGCGTAGTCTCACAAGCTCTCATCGTACGCACCCTGCAGATTTGATTTGTAGGAAATTTAATGATTTCAATAATAATATGAAAAGGTAATCTTTATGATCTTGTGGTCCACTAATCCAATAGATTAAAGAAAGCACAAATAGGATACGGAACCATTTGCACTCTAGTCTAAAAATTTGGCTAAATTAGGGAATTGCACAACACTGGACCGATGATGCATGAGTGCGTAGTGACCCTACTCTATGTTCTGGTCCTACGCTACAATTACTACAAGGCACAATTTGGTGCCAAACACCAATGTGTTACTAGTGATGAAATGATGTTGCAATGGCTGTTATATTAAAACTGTTGATACAGTTGTATTTTAGCCTTTTTTATACTATACAAGTGTTTGTGAACCGTCCCGTACACGTACATGCATTGTAATGTATGCAGAGTTTGCGAACCGTCCCATACACGTACATGCATTGCAATGTATGCAGAGTTTCTCCCTTCCAGGTATATAGCTCAGTGGGGTAGGTAAGGGATCGCATTTTCAAGATTACGCATGTGCAATGTCAGCCTCTACCTAGAAAATGAAACCACTTTGTGCTCAATACTACACAATTTTGAAGACAGAACTCACATTTTATATTTTCTTTATTACAGGTTGTCATACTTTGAATATTCCTATTGCTACTGAGATCAATACAACTCAGCTGAAGTCGGTCGGTATTAAATATTTTCAAGCTTTCTTTCAAATCCGAAATTTCCCCCTTGATATCTCAGAAATACTATATAGCGCGGTAGGCGCGAGCAACAACACAATTCGTTTCTACATTTGTCTGCCAAATTGTGCACAACTGTTTGATGGGTTCATTTATTAACATTTTGACAAAAAAATCATTTTGACCAGAAATTCTGGTTCTACAGCAAGGAGGTTGATGATAATCCATTTTTCTTAAATTATAACTATTTCATTTACCCCACAAATTAATAATCACATCATCTATCCAGTCATTGATTCAAGTAGCCAAACACAAGACTTTGGTTGGCGACAACAGGAAAATTGATATCTTGGAGTTTGTGATGATCCATATCAATTGTAGACTCCATCACTTACCCATTTGCTTTACGCCACACGTTAGTAAACACACTATCAACCCAGTCACGGTTCTGATCCAATTAGCCAAACATAAGACTCAAGTCATCCATAACAAGATGGTTGATGCGTTGAACTTTGTGATGAAACTATAATCCAAGACTAACACTATATGACTCACCCTATTTGCTTTACGCCACACATTAGTAAACACACTATCAACCCAGTCACGGTTCTGATTCCAGTAGCCAAACATAAGACTCAGGTCACCAATAACGAGATGGTTGATGCATACTTGCCAACATTTGAAAACCGGAAAGAGGGACAAACTGGCACATTTTTGTCCAAAAAGAGGAACATTTCCCATTTTCCTATACTTAACTATAGGGTGAGTTTTACAAAAAGAGGAACGGATTGGTAAAAATTACCCTTTTCTTATGCTAAAAACAGGACCGTTCCTCTTAAATAGGAACAGTTGGCAAGTATGTTGATGCGTTGAACTTTGTGATGAACCTATAATCCAGGACTAGCACTATATCACTCACCTTATTTGCTTTACGCCAAACATTAGTAAACACACCATCTACCCAGTTATTGGTTTTGATTCAAGTAGCCAAACATAAGACTCAGGTCATCAAAAACGAGATGGTTGATGCGTTGAACTTTGTGATGAAACTATAATCCAAGACTAGCACTACATCACTCACCCTATTTGCTTTACACCAAACGTTAGTAAACACACCATCTACCCAGTCATGGTTCTGATTCAAGTATCCAAACCTAAGACTCAGATCATCAAAACGAGTGGGTTGTTGCTTTGAAATTTGTGATGAAACTATAATCCAAGACTAGCACTACATCACTCACCCTATTTGCTTTACACCAAACGTTAGTAAACACGCCATCTACCCAATCATGGTTCTGATTCAAGTAACCAAACCTAAGACTCAGATCACCAATAACGAGATGGTTGATGCGTTGAACTTTGTGATGAAACTATAATCCAAGACTAGCACTATAACACTCACCCTATTTGCTTTACGCCAAACATTAGTAAACACACCATCTACCCAAGTAACCAAACCTAAGACTCAGATCACCAATAACGAGATGGTTGATGCGTTGAACTTTGTGATGAAACTATAATCCAAGACTAGCACTATAACACTCACCCTATTTGCTTTACGCCAAACATTAGTAAACACATCATCTACCCAGTCATGGTTCTGATTCAAGTAACCAAACATAAGACTCAGGTCATCAAAAACGAGATGGTCGATGCGTTGAACTTTGTGATGAACCTATAATCAAAGACTAGCACTATATCACTCACCCTATTTGCTTTACGCCACACATTAGTAAACACCCCATCTACCCAGTCATGGTTCTGATTCAAGTAACCAAACATAAGACTCAGGTCGTCGACGACAAGAGGGTTGATGCGCTGAAGTTTGTGACTGATAGCTGTAATGCTTGCAACACTGCTCCGTGATTGGCGTGAATGATTGGGCGAGATCGCAGAAAGCGCCTCCACTAAGACTTGTATGCAACTGGATTTGCCTGTACCAGGGGCACCTGCTAGGATGATAGCTGGTAAATAATAAATGCAAATGTAAATTAATCTTGACAAATATTTCTGGCATGTTTTACTATGCAACATAAAATATTCCATGTAGGACTAGAATTAAGGCATTGTTCCTAATTCATGACGGAATATCTCCCCACATTCAGAAGTCTTTGATGCAAGAACTCGCATTGTACCAATGAGCCCAGGACTTGTGGGTTTGATCCTCGGTCCCGGCGCTCTATATGTGCATTTGGTTTTCAGTCCATGATACTCGCTTTTGCAGGTTTTTCTGCGGGTGCTCCAGTCTTCCTCCTGCACTAAAAACTGTCACCAGATTTACCCCCACCCCAGATATGGGAAGCTGCATAAAGGGTACATATTACCATCTAACTACAGATAGAATATGCACTTGAAAAGGCTGCAAAATGCCTAAATGAAGTGAAATGGATATGAAGATTTACCTGCAGCGAATCATGAGCAGTTACTCTAAATGGAAAATCGCTAAACAAAAAAACCCAGTTATTATTATTAAAAGGTCGAATCACGTACCATGGTTAACTTGGGACACAGAATACAACTGCATGACTTTGTTCACCCATGGGCCATGTGCAACAAATCCTAGCTCTTGCGCCTTGTCAACCACCATGTGTTCCACGCTGAGGTAACCCCTGCGTGCCCGACTCGACTGCGGGGTTGGGGGATCGCCGACACCCGTAAACACATCCTTCACGACACAGTTGAAAATGTAGAGGCACTGTGGAGAGATTCAAAAGAAGTTTACATTTAAAATGAGACAAGAGTATACAAATATCTAATGTTTGTTAGGCCAATGATGCAAAATATCTGACCGAGTTACATGGAGACTGTAAGCTTACTCCAATTTAAGGTCCAAAGTTTTCAGTGTTGCTGACTTTCCATGAAAATCAAGGAATTTGGGGCATAACGCTGGATATGAAACTACAGCAATTTTATTTTAATGTAAAAATTAACAAAAATAACTGATATTGGTCAATATCCTTAAACTTAAATTGTAGATATTACAAAAAGGCAGACTTATTTAGTGTTATGGTGCGATTCGGGGAATTTTACTATTCGGCACATTTGCATTACTTACATCAGGTTTCAGCCTTGGGCCTATGACGTCCTGCAGTGCCTGTGCTACAATGGCATGCTCTGCCTTCGCTGATGGTGTCATTGGGTTGGCGCCGCCACCTTTACGTGGTGCCTTCTCCACTGTTTTCAACATGGCTGTTGATGCTGCAAGAAACAAAGACATTCATTAGATGGAATTTGGCATGGGTGTCAAAAATCCAATAAGATCAGGAGATGGCACTTAAAGGAGCATGGTCCGATTTTTCAAAATTTGGATTTCAGTTTCATATGAAAGACCACCACTATAATAGAGGTCTAAATTTCAAATTTCAGTTATATCTGCACACCCGTTTTGATTTTATGAGTCATTATATATCTCATACTTTCCTATACTTTGCTGTATAAATCAATTATGGTTACCATAATTAGACACATTTCCAAAACTAAACATGCTTCAGCTGTAAAATTTCACATAGAATATGAGAAAAATGTGAGTTATTATTTTATTGGTACCAAAAGTTTGAAAAAAAGTTTTAAGCAATTGGACCATCTCCTTTAAGTGAAAAGACAACTCAATGACCCTTGAGAACTATCTGTCTTGGGTCAATCTGGAACCTTCCTTCAAATGGGGGTCTTAAGAACTAACTTTCAAAAAAAGGCCTTGTGAACTAAAAAGGACTTAAATATAGGATTTGTGATGGGGGTTTAGAGAGCGGTGGACAAGGGGGTCTTAAGGGTTGCACATAGCACCTTTCTATGTCAGTGCCCTCCCCGGGCCCTATAATTGATTCCTTTGCAACTTAATACACAAAAATGGATCCCAGTATGGAAAAAGCACTGGGAAGGCTGGCAAATCCCCAAAATTAACATTAATTGTAGTAGAGTTTTGAGCAAGTGCTAAAAATGGAGACGGTACAACATTCATAGCATAAGAAGGGATATCAAAAAGTTTTAAAGATCATCAAGAACGAACAATTAACTTTTGTCAGGATGGTCACTCATCTTTGTGTACATTATGGTACAAAAATGAGGTCAATGGCATACTTTCTATACAGGTGTCGTTAGATGTCAACAACCTCCCTCCGCTAACCAGATAAATCAAAGATACCTGGGGTTGATTTCACTAACGTTAAAACGCATCGCTAACCCATCGTAAGACCAAAAACCCATCGTTAGCTACAATCACCTCTTGAACTCAATTTTTCTTATGCATAATTCATATACCTTACGATGCGGTGAACACTTACGAAGGGTTTTCACGTCTTTGTGAAGTCTAGTTGTAGTTACAAGCTGAACCCTTCGTTAGCTACGATGCATCGTAACGTTAGTGAAATCGACCCCTGGTGTGATAAAATTTCTGCATTTGAAAGGTTACAGGCCAGTTATTCTATGAAGACACGTCCAAAGTTTATATATTAGATACCATAGAATTGGTTAGAATTTCCACTTTCCATTGATACCAAATCTATGGAAATCTGTCAAAATATGACGTCATAATGAAGCAATAAAGCATGGCTGTCCTGAAAATGTTGATTTTAGCAAAATAAAATGTGGATTTTTTGGCTAAAAGAAGACCTCTACAAAGTCAGTCTGTGGACAGTTGCTTTCAAGTGTTAGAAATGTGTTACTCTGCACAGTGGCTATGTAAAGCTGACTTAAGGCTCACATGATAAAATTATGTTCCTGGATCTGTCTTCTTGGTGATCTTTAGAACTTTTTCATATTCCTTGTATATTCTTCATATTTAATACTTAACCTACTGCCAGTATATTTACACTCACACATTGAAACACCTGTAAGGGGGAAATCTTACAAGTAAAAGCAAGGCATAAAAAAAAAAAAAAGACGGCACGAGCGTTGAACTAAAGTGTCGTAATAAATTATTTATAGCTCAACAGAACATGATGTGAAGTTGTTGAAGGCAAAATCAGGAGTGAGCCAGACCATGTGGAAATACTCACGCATAGCTGTTCCTGGTTGCACTAGCGATCCTTGGCTACTAGCCCGTGACATTTCAGCTCTTTCTTCCTTGGTAAGCTTACGTCCCATCTGGGCGTGCTGGACAGAGGTTGCTAATGCCCCAATGTTGAAGAGTTGATGATATTCTTTGGATCTATAAACAATAGTCAGAGAGGTAAGTTGAGTTCCATTTCAGATAACTTGTTATCCTTTTGTGTACACAAATTCTGTTATCTCATTTCAGAAATAAATAAAAGCCAAATCTGGAATCTAAATATATCCTGTATTCTGTGACTCATACACAAATACTATATTCCGTGTTAGTAATTAAACTGATATTGTTTAAGTTGCTGCGTCACGAGTGTTTCGCGTATGCAATGCAGCGTTTGCTACGTGACCTCGACACAAGCATACAGGCATAGACAAATACACCCACACTTGACCAAGCGTGCGGCACGGTTATGACTTGTTTTTTATCATGTTTAAAACGCTTTTACGATTACATTTTTTGGGTTTTTATGGTAAGTTTACCAACAAGATTACAGAATTCATGCACAGTTAAAACGATATAACCATTGCCCCCTGCTTGTTCTCAAAAAATTTTGTGAACAAGCAGGGGTCAACTAATAATATTCTTTGTATCTATAACAGGGTTGGCTCTTTGCCGGTTAAAACCAGCTTTTGCCGGCAGCGACAAAACTAGTTTTAGCCAGTTAAAAGCCAACCCTGATGTCAGTGACTCTTAAAATGATTATTCATGTGACACTGTCACCTGGAGAACCATTTCAAGTGCCACTGACATCAGGGTTGGCTTTAGCTGGCTAAAAGCGGCAAAAACTAGTTTTAGCCGGGAAAAAGCCAACCCAGATATAAGCAATAGTCAGAGATGTGACTTGAATACCATTTTAGATAACTTTTGACATTTTTTTGATCTCTAAACAATAGACAGAAATGTAAATTGAATTCATTTTAGGTAACTTTCTAAAGAGACAGACAAAAACAAATTAGTTTGCCAACAAATTGAAATTTCAGCAGGTGTTTTACTGCTGTTAGCTGTGTATTTGATGTGTAATGACAACATGTAATGTAAAGAATACAAGCATTGGTAACCGACCAACAATATTGTTTTGAGTAATATATAGTCTACTCACACTGTAAGACATTATGATATGATATGAATACAAAATACAGACTTTGCTGTAGATAATTCTATGGTTACCATAATTATAGTCATCTGAAAAAAACCTTTTCATTCTGGGCGGGACCAAATAGACCTTTTCAAAATCCATTCGGAAATCTCCGGAACATTGATCACATGGCCATTTTTTCAACCAATCACGTATAAGCTCATTAGTATGCACGATTTTGTCAACAAAAAGTCCGAAAAATCACTCGCATTTTATTGCATTAAAAGTGAAAAATAAATAGAACCAGACCCATACAATATTAGATACACTCATTCTGAACAAGTTTTGGCCAATGGTACCATAAGCTCACCGACACAAAGAGTGAAATTTCCATTTGAAATCAACTGATCTGCGCTGATTAAGCTTAAGAAAAAAGTCCCATCAACTAAAAGTGACTCTTCAGCGCTAACGCTAATTACAAGTTCGAATTCGTACGCAACCAGTTAACGAGACCGCGAACTTACCATTCTGGTTATTGTGTTGAAGAGTCACTTTCTCTGTCGGCAATTGCCGGAAAGTGTAAAATCAGCTTCGGAAATTCTCGGAAAGTCGTGTTTTGAAAAGGTCTATTGCACCGTGCGTGAACAACAAACCAATCAAATCAATCATCAAGTCACACAGCAATAGGACAGACAAATCACGCGAGCTCACGAGTGTCGCGTGAGTTGCGTTTGAACTTTAACCTCGGCGCACCAGACGCGTAAAAATGAAAAGGTTTTCTTCAAGCGACTATACACACTTTTATCTACAACACATGATATATTTCAGCGGTGAATTTCACATGGGCAATGAAAAAAATATCAGAAATACTTTGGTACCAAATTCTCAGAAATTTTGGCTGGGCTCCTTTAAAGGTGCAATTTATGATTTTGATTTAAGACCCCACCTGTTTTCTATTTAGATAAAAAGATGGATACTACTAAATAAATGCATGTTAAAAATTTCACTTGATTTCAATTTCAAGTTAGAAGCTTTTTTAAAATTCCCCATGGGCAACTCTGCTTTAATCACTGTCATGGTCCTGACAGTAATTAGAAATTCTTGGTCACTGAGTGTGATTTCACCACCTAATAAGGAATTTTGACTATCATTTTGAGACAATACATGACAGTGCGTTCAGTGTCAAAAGCAGTGGACCCGCAAGTAGAAAAGCACAGCGCCATTTAGATATACGCAAATACTGGATGCCAAAGCTATACTGGATGCCAAAGCTTTACTGGATTTGGAATATTTAATGTTTGAATAGGGGGGTATGTTTTTCCATTCATTATGTTTATTGGTTTTTGACAACAAATTTAAATGCATCATTTATTGTTTACAAATCATTCAAATTTGTGACTAAAAGTGAGAATTAAAAATAAAATTTATTGTTTGCCTGTCATCTATCGTCTGCGAGGGTGCCCATTATAGTGTTCCCGCTAAGGATTTTGACTTTGCTCCAAAGCGACATAAAAGAAAGAAAAATACATCTCGCCACACCCAATTTTGGAACGATCACCTCAAAAATGAGAGTAATTTTGAATATAATCTGAATAAAATGAAGGAAGTGAATGTTGTGTATAACTAAAACCCTATTTTTGACTTTTTGTTTTGGGAACCCCTTGCGTCAATATTTTGAGCTTCTGCACCAATTTTGCGACATACAGCCTTAGCGGGAACACTGGTGCCCATTACTCAAAATAATGTACACCCATCCATTATGAGACGACAGATGGCAGGCAAAACAATCAATCTTATCTTTTATTCTCTAACTAAAACAGTTTCTCCTCTTTCTCACACAAATTTGCAAGAACTGTTTTAGATTTGTAGCATATAACAGACAAGGATCTTTTTTAGCTAAAAATCTGAATTTTGATAAGGGTGAACTTCAGGATGAAATGTAGATCATGAATTGCCTTTAAAGGTGCATTGGACAAGTTCAGCATCATCCCCAAACTTGTCCCCAAACATTTTGAGATTTTTGCATCATTTGAAGTATTAGTGGTAATAATGACAGCATGCAAAGTTTCATTGTCAAATTCAAACCCTATATCAAAATATTTAGATATTCTCTTATTTTTAATTATTGTTGTCGACAATGATAAATACTGCCCTCTTTAGTTGAATTTCTAGAATTGGCCTTTTCAGGAGATCTAATGAAAATTTAAAATTTCTTTTGATTTTTCTGCAATCTACGATGTTAAAGGAATGTTTTAAAAACAAATCTTTGGCTCTTTCTTATTGTATAGCATCAATAAATATACATTTAGAGAATAGCCTCATACCCAAAATCAACAAATAAAATAAAATTCAAATTTTTGACTTTTTTGTAAGGTTTTGGTCAAAATTTCCCCCGATATCTGGTAATTGACTGTTTTTTTAACATACGAAGTGTAAATAATCCACACAAAAAATTTCAAAATTGTGTCCAATGCCCCTTTAACATCTTGCGCAGTAACTTCTACACTTAACACTCACTGTGATCACAAACTGTGCCTGCAGTCAAACAACAATGAGAGGTGCTACTATTGAAAAGTTAAACAGCCACATGTATCAAAGTGTTGAAAGACAGAAATAAGATGAGGTGAAAGGAGTGCTGATGAAAATATTTCAGAATCTTCTGGTATCTCTAGCTGTCGAAAAGAATACACATTACTTAAGGCTGGGGAAGACTTTTGGCATAAACCATTTTTGTACTCTAACTCTCAAACTAATTGCACAAACTATATAAAAGTATACATTTTTAGAAGCCGATTTTTACCCTGAACATGGTGATGATATCAGTTTTTGACCAAAAATGACAATTTTGGCAAAAATGCCCAAAACCGTACTTTTGCCCAAAATATTTCTGGAAAGACTAAAATTTGCATTCGTGAAATTTTGGAACTTTTTTTCTTTTTGGAATTTAGAAACAAATGTCTAGGAAAGCTTTTCTCAGATTTTTTACATTTTTTGACCTATTTTTGACATTTTCTAAAAAACTAAGGTAAAGATCATGCTTCTTGTAAAGCACTTGAAAAATTTCATTTTGAGAAAATGATCGGAAATATGAAATACACCTGTATGTTCTTAGGACCACCAATAAAAAAAACATAGGGATTACTGATGTTTGAACACATTTAACTTTATTTTTCATATTTTACTCTATGACAATCTTTGATGGACCATAATAATTTGACTTTTAAAAATCAAGTGAGGTTTAAAGAGTTTAATCCTGATCTTGGCAAATGTTTGAGAGTGAAAATGACTAGAGGCTGCATTTGTGGTTGGTTTGAGATGAACAGTCACATTTCGTCATGTGAGTGCAAGAAAGTCGTATATGCAATGGCTGCCCTCAGTTATTTTTATTTTATACTTCGTCACAAGTATGTGAAAAATCCCTCAAAAATTCCTTGTCTTATGTCATTGGTTCTTGAAATGGTTCTTCAGGTGACAGTGTCACCAGAAGAACCATTTCAAGAACCAAGATTGGAGATTAGACAGTGTGCAATCCAAATTTAGGACAAATGGCAGCTATTGCAGATACAACTTTCTTGCACTCACATGACGATTTTATGCATAAAGAATTTACAGCATAAGTATCATCATTCAACTACATTGGTTTTTGATCTCCTGATGAAAAGGAAATTTTACTTTTTAGGTAAAATTGATATAAATTAAATTGAAGTTTAGTGATAAAAACTGTGGCAACTGTAGGAGTGTAAGTGACATAAACCATCAAACTCTGAAAGTGTGTCAATAGTTTGAAAAGACTAAAGTGAGAGTGCAAAACAGTCAGACATTAAATTTTTTCTTGATTGAATTCAGATAAAATATGATCAAAATCCCACACAACCACAATAACAACATGAAAGTGAGGTGCAACAAGCTAATTCACTGCATTCAAAACACACAAGGATTACCCTTCAACATCACGCCACATAATGACAGCATGCAACAACGCGGCTGACAAGGATTTCAGGGTGAAAAGGCGGTGTTCCGCAGGGGTCCTGTCAAGGTCCATATAGTTGATATATACAGAGGATACAATGAATGTAATAATAAAGCATTAAGAAACAATTTCATAATATTGACACAACGCAACAACGCGGCTAACAAGGATTTCAGGGTGAATAAGCGGTGTTCCGCAGGGGTCCTGTCAGGGTCCATATAGTTGGTAGATATATAGAGGATACAATGAATGTAATAATAAAGCATTAAGAAACAATTTAACTCTTCATAATAATGTTGACTACAAAACAAATATGTTGTGATATTCCGAAACAAATTATCTTTACTATTGTAAAAATGTTGGTCTTTAAAATCATAATTATCCTAATTTTGATCTTTATCTCTGGTCGTCACTATTCACTTCACTTGGCTTTCTTTAATTTGGAAAGGTAAAGCTACCACAACCAAAAATAATAATAATAAAATCTGTAAAAAAATCTTTTAATCTTAAAGTACATAGGAGTCATTTAATTTTAAATAAAATTAACCATTTTTTATCAAATTAGCTTATGAAATATATCAAAATGTTGTAGATCAAGATTTGAATTTATCATTTAAAAAAATTTGATAGCAAGAAATTTGCTACTGTGAGAGAAAAAGTAGTTCTCAACAAAACTTCAAAATAAAAATAAAAATGTACAATGAAGTTGATCATCCAACACCAGCGGATTTGGTATTTACAAACATTGGTTTATATTATATGAACTAAACAGAACATTTTGTTTGATTTTCACTTTAACATTGATGTCAATGGGCGGAATAACTATATTCAAAATCAATTCCGTCCCCCCTGGAACAAGATACCGCAACTTACAGTTGTTCTTTGCACTGCTGGGCTACCATCTTCAATCTATCAGCCAGGACTTTTGGCGACCTAAACCCGTAAGCTGCGCAACGGGCCTTTAAGATCAAAGACACATCGGGCATCACCAAGGAGATGGTACGGAAGAGGAGCTTGGCATCGTTGGGAATCTGGCGTTGCGGAAACGACTCGTTGTTTATGGTCACAAATAGTGCAACATTTTTGTTGAGTACAATCTGGAAGACGAGGACAAAACATGTAACATTCATCAACCCAAAATATATTATGCATAAGGCCAAAAAAAATCAATTGTTTGTTTGCCCTCCAGTGGAAAAAATAAAATTTTGGGTCGGTCGGTCGGTTTATCTTTACTTCTTTTTTTTTTTTAACATTTATTTTAAGGAATGATGTCATTCCATGGATTTTATCGTGAATACCAAGCAATTCAGGGCTTAATCAAAGATTGTTGGTCATTATTTTGAGGAAATATGCATTTTATACTATTAAATGTGACTTTATACTGCTAAATTTTACGTTTTCCATTGAAAATATTGAGTTTTCATATTTTACATGTTTGAAGAAAAAAAAAATAAACTAAAATACCCGACCCAAATTTTTGGCATTTTAGGGTCGGTCGCGGAGGGTAAACAAACAATTTTTTTGGCCTAATGCAATGAAATGCTTCAACATAACCATGCTAGCTTTTCAGGGACAGTCTACTATTGTTTGCCCCATTGAAATACACAGAAATGTTGGTTCCGAATAACGCACAATCTTTGCAATACAATACAGTATTGCATGCGGTACCATTTTACTGGTATGAAAATAGGAATTTAAAAAAAAAACAGAAGGGTCAAAAATTTGAACAAAATAGTTTAAAATAGTCTGAAACTATAAAAGTGTACAATTCCAAAAAATAAAAAGCTGAAATCAGCTGAAAAGCTGATAATTTCCAGGCCTGATTTTAAAGCTTGCCTACAACACCTTTCATAGAATGGGTACTAACAAGTAAACTTTTTACAAATTCGGCATTTCTACAGATATACCCAAAGTGATATCTGGCGAAAAATTTGGTGATTGTTCTGTACCAAATCACCTGTCATTAGATTAGTTCGCTACAATGAAAGTTGTTGCTTTATTTTAGAACTTTTTCTGAGTAATTGTCAGTTTACAATGATACCACACAAAGCAGTATTATAAGCTTATTTAATGATCAATGGACCAAAAATGGTGACATTCAATGTTTTCTACAGGACTATGTTGCAGGAGGCACCTTTTAGTGGTGCACTAATAGTGCAGTGCTACCTTCACCTTTCACATGCTCATTTGAATTATTGATATAACTAGATATTTTTTATTATATTTATATTTACTGTATTAATAATAAATTTAAGCATGTTGAAACTAGTTTCAAAACCCATAAATAGTTCTTTTGAAAAAAACTGTTTTTTTTTTTTTTGAAAGACTATTTACAGGTTACTATTTTGAAAGACTGTGTACGGGTTTTGAAAGCTATTTATAGCCGTGTCACTTTCACGCACAGACTTACGCGCACAACAAACTTCCACATGCCACGCAAGCCAATACACGCATTAACCTATTACTTGCATTCATGGTTGCATTTTGTTAATGCATTTTTAAAATAAGATTTATTACTTTACAAACTTACGATATTTGGAAAGTAAAAATCATCATTTTTTGAAAATTTATTAATACAGTACATAAAACAAATATATACGGACATTTTTCAGATCTCTGAATTTAAACTATGGTCATTCAGTGACTAAAATTGCTATTTTACTTTGTGTGTGGTCCAGCACCATTGCAATGGTTTCCCTGGAGAGCATTTGGGTGACACTACTTACCTGTTCTCCATCTCCGAGCAGGCAGTGGTCTCGTTTAGCTCTCAGTGCAGTCATAATGGCATGTGTGTGGTCCAGCACCATTGCCATGGCCTCCCTGGAAAGCATTTGCAGCTCATCGAAGCAGCCCCAGCTTCCATCCTGTTGAAGTCAAATTGAATTGAAATGGTTAAAAACAGAGGATGATTTAAGAACCTTCCCACAATACACTGTAACAGCTCAGTGAGCATGAATGAACATTCCCACAATACACTGTAACAGCTCAGTGAGCATGTATGTTCAGCGAGGTTAAATTACCACTGCTACAGATTGGGAGAGATGGTCAATTTCTTGCTAAATCAAACTGAATTATGGCCTTAGAGGCAAGTAGGTTAGGAACTTGAATCCTAATAAGTTAAGAATTTAAATCCTAGACTGAATAGAGATAAAGGACTAACCTACGGAGACCAGGGGTTGAATTCACTAACATTTACAATGCATAGTAGCTACGAAGGGTTTAGTTTTTAACTACAACTAGATATCATAAAAACATGAAACCCCTTCATAGTTGTTCACCGCATCGTAAGGTATATGAATTATGCATTAGAACAATTTAACCCTTTGTTAGCGATGCGAGGGGTCAAGAGGTGGTCTTAGCTAACGATGGGTTTTGGTCTTACGATGGGTTAACGATGCAGTTAAACGTTAGTGAAATCGACCCAAGGGGGCCAATGAGGACTACTTCTTTGGCGTCATCTACATCTATGACTAGACATCGAGTCAGAGCAACATCAACTGCTGACGACGCCGGTGGATCCAGAACCAAAAGCGAGTAGCGTAGAAGTTTAAAACTAAAACACCCCTTTAAAAGATTTACCTCACCAAACACATAAGACACTCACCAGTGCTAAATCTTGCATGATCTTGCCCAGTCCCTGTGCATCTGATTGCGTTGAGCAGTCAACATAGCAATGCATGCCCAAATCAGAATTCATCCCCTTAATTTTATCTTACTCTAAAAGATACTCACTAGTGCTAAACCTTGCATGATCTTCCCCAGTCCATATGCATCTGATTGCGTTGAGCAGTCAACATAGCCATACAACGCCCTAACCAGAAGCCATCCCCTTAATTTTATTTTCACTAAAAATACTCAGCAGTGCTAAACCTTGCATGATCTTGCCCAGTCCATGTGCATTTGATTGCATTGAGCAATCAACATAGCCATACAAGGCCCTAACCAGAAGCCATCCCCTTAATTTTATCTTACACTAAAAGATACTCACCAGTGCTAAACCTTGCATGATCTTTCCCAGTCCCTGTGCATCTGATTGCGTTGAGCACCCAAACATGGCCATATAGCGGCCCAACAAGAATGCCAGGCCTTTGACCGTTTCTGTTTTGCCTACAGCCGTTCCGCCAGTCACTGCACTGCACTTCATTTGACTGGAGCACTAAAAATGAACAAAAAATGTAGTTCTGTATCAAAATATGAAATAAAGGGGAAATGGAGAGCGGTATACACTCCCGGTCAAAGGTGTTTGCGCACAAAACCTTTAATTAACCAGCCATATCCCGAGAACCGTTGATCATTTGCGTCATTTTTTCAGATTTTATATTTTACATTTATAGATCTAAAGAACTCAACATGAATTGCATTCACCAAATTTTCAAATATGGCGTGCTAAACATACTGCATACTTTTTTCAGCACATTCAAAAATTGAGTTTAAATACATAACTGCATTTTTGGTTGGAAAACGTATATTCTGAAAATGTTCTTTACGGTTACACAGTGATAACAAGCATTGAATAATAAAGTACGTAAGTACATATCAAAAAGTATGTGTGGTGTATTTGTATATGATCCAGGAAATCAGCCATTTTTATGGTTATGGAAGATCAAATATCAGAGGAAACATGGATTATTTATATTGGATACATATGGCAGCTATAAAAAACATACATTTTTTAAGAGTCTTGGTCGTTTGATATAATAATTAGGTTTTTGCCCGTATTTAAACGTGCACAAACACTTTTGACCAGGAGTTAATGTATTTCTACTTCAAACTCGGTTTACAAAGATGCTATTGATTATAGATTAATACAAACATATTTCATTTGGTCAGGAAAAATATAAACAATGAATGCAATCGTGGTGCATCTGTGTCAAATACATGAGGCCCGTAGGTTCCAACTGAAATGGACATCAATCAAAATTCACAGCAATTTTCAATCCACTCAGTGTGATATGAATTCTGATTGGGTAGGTTACATGAAGAGTGTGTGAATAACAATACAATTATGAGTTATGAAATTGATTTAAAAAAACTTACTATAGACATAGTGAGAAATGCCTTCTCTGTGATGGGATTCATGACCAGATTGGACTGTCCGCCGTAGAACTCTGTCCCGTAGGTGTGTCTGTCTTCAAGAATGTAGATCTGAGGAATGATCTTGTTACCTACATATAAAATAGAGAATACAGGTAAAATGTTATCTCAGGAAAGATTATTTCCAATTATATACCTCATATGTGATGGCTCACCTCGAAAGGGGGGACTTTGAAGATTATATAAATTTTGATTTTTTTTTCATTTCATCTGTTGCAACATTTTTTAAGCTTTAAAATGATACCTTATTTGTTGAAATTGAACAAG
The DNA here is from genome assembly GCA_000969725.1 of Ophiothrix spiculata. Classification (NCBI taxonomy): domain Eukaryota; kingdom Metazoa; phylum Echinodermata; class Ophiuroidea; order Amphilepidida; family Ophiotrichidae; genus Ophiothrix; species Ophiothrix spiculata. The sequence goes on from JXSR01S000403.1 coordinate 28,122, forward strand.
GTGATCAAATTTTACAACAGATCTGCTGGAAATTCTTATTATTTTCTTTATTTTTTGCTGCCTATTTTCACCTGTATCTTGAAAAGTTTTCTGACCATCGGGCATTTTAAGTGCAAAAATGATTCTTTTAACCAACCAGATGACGAAAATCTATATATTCGGTATATAAAACGAATATTGACTGCTTTTTCTTCGGGGCATGGTTAAAATTATTTCCCCTCAGTGATCTCAAAACCATGAATATGCCCTCAGCTTCACTTCGGCATATTCATGGTTTTGAGATCACCTCGGGAAAATAATTTAAACCATGCCCCTCAAAGCAGTCAATATTTGTATACTATGTAGGTGCAGCTACGGTTTCCTGGCATTGTGGGCAGCGGTTTGAGCATTAATTTCAAAAGGTTCCAGGTCATTCAAGTCCATACGAATAGACTCCTTCATGGGGTATGCATATCATGCAAGTACAGTGATTGATTGATTGAAATAGAGAGAGTACAACAGCCAGTAGCAACTAGTCCTTCCATAAAATAGTCAACTTGGAAATTCAGCAATGAGAGTAATATTCAGTCTGAAGCAGTGTTTCCGCTAGGGCCGTATGGCGCGTCATTGGCGCAAAAGCGGTGAAAACTGGCGCAACGTGTTTCTGATAATGTGTGAGAAAGCGGTGAAAACTGGCGCAACGTGTTTCTGATAATGTGTGAGAAAGATATTTTTCTAGCTTGATTGAGCCAATTTTCAGCCACAGCTCATGATTTTGGCGCAATCACCTCTTAAACTTTCTCAAACTTGCTCGAATAGGCGCAAGTTCAAAAACCTTAGCGGAAACACTGGTCTGAAGTAATTTTGATATATGATCTGCTGCTTAGATTATAATGCCAAAGCCATCACGAAACTATCACGCTCGTTTCACTTCATTCTAAGTGGCAACATCCATGACTACATGGCCAATGTGCATGTCATATCAGTCGTCTTGAAGGTGCAAGAAAGTCATATTTGCAATAGCTGCCTTATGTCATAAATTTAGATTGCACACTGTTTAATCTCCAAAGACAGGAACATTTTGAGGGATTTTTCACAATCTTGTGACAAGGTATAAAATAAATATAACTTAAGGCAGCCATTGCAAATACGACTTTCTTGCACTTGCATAATGATCTGTACTTACATTGTGTATACATTCCCCATACGAGTATGAAGCCAACACAAGGTAAAGTGAACCCAAGACTAATCTCATACTCTAATGATAATTTGTAAGTTTTGTTTCAGATTGTTTTTGTAAAATTGTCCGATCCCTATTTATCTGTACACTGAATTATTTAAACACACGGAATACATGAGGCATAAAAAATCAAGTTTTCAACCTACCTTTAGTGTGATGATAGAAGCGAATGCATCTCCTCCATTCAAAATCACCCAGCTCTCGTAACTTACGGCTTCCCATGTGATCAAGGGTGTCACGAAGGTGGTAGGATTGCTGGAAAGATCAAAATCAAACATATAAATGAATCAAACCTATAAAACCAATTTTTTTGTGATATGAAATTATCAACATCAGCTTAAAGGGAATGAAATAAAAAAATAACTAAATAGGGAGAATCAATCTAGTTTTATATGATCAGTTTTAACCAAATTACCCAATAAGCAGCATCAATAAAACTATCTAGGGTCCCAACAGAATCTCAGTGCACATCCAGAAAAAATGTTGCCTTCTCAAACAGTCTTTCAGATTAACCCATTTCTTGCCTGTCTATTTAAGCACTATCTTGTCCGTCCTGTCTTGTCTCGTCTTCCATGTTTTGTACAGTTTTGTGCCGTATTGTCCTTGATATCAAATTTCCCTTTATATATTTTTCTCAAGGTGGGGCCAGACAAAAAAAGCTCTTACGAGTTTATTGGCCTCCCCACCATGTTTTTAATTTACTTTTAGCATACATATTCGATTCTCAACTTCAACTTCATCTTGGTGTGAACTACTAGTGCATTTGAATTATTATAATACTATGTATATCAAACTGATATTGTATAATAATATTGTCATATCATAATCTACTAAATTTGTCTTATATTATTTGTATAAGATTCAGCTGATAAGTTTATTTTGAAAATTGTATATAATAAAATTCATGCATATTTTAGAATTGTTTTATGATTATATGATTGTAACTTGAGAAACGTGGAAATAAACTTGAACTTAACTTGAAAACTGGTGGACAAATTATTATGAGATGAATTACACTTGTGAGTAACATGTTATGGTTACTTCACTCCATCGTTTTGATTTTCTAGCTTTTACCGTTATTGTATCTGATATAATGTATTCTTAGTCAACATGCAGGCTATGGTCACATAAGCCGACCGGTGTCTGGTAATCGGAAGGAAGCCGCAAAGCCGGAATGACACCGGTGAATGCTTACTATGCTTAGGATTGATTGAAACCAAATACTGTGTATTAATATTTTTTATATGAATTGTTAGGGACGGCTTCAAAACTGAACCCGCGGTTGTCTGCCGGTTCTGGGCGGTTGGCTATTGTTTATTCCGGTTGAACCGCCCAGAATCGGCAACCGGTTGAAGCTGTCCGTTAGTGAATTTGGTATTATTTTTGGCTAATTTTGTTGCTAACACATGGACAAACATTAAACATTAGCTCATTTGAATATTCAGCAAGATTTGGAATATTGTTATGTTTCGAGAAATACAGACTAATTTACTTACCGTATGGTCATATTGGTTAATATGCGTTAATCGCCTGCCTGTTGCATATTTGCTCTACTGGGCAAAATAAAAATTTATTGGACGATGTAAACAAAATTCCAGGGTATGTGCTGCATTTACTTACAATGAAGCCCCTACTCTGAATTTTTGTTTAAACTGTCCAATAAATTATTGTTTGTCCTTACCGATATCATGCTTTCCAGTCTAAGTCTCTGCAACGGTGAGACATTTTCATCCACGCTCTTCCACGTGCCCTTTGTCAGTGTAGTTGTCAATCTACTCATAGTGGTACTAAACTTCTTGGAGGTGTTTGGTATAGCTTTCCTATCATTCCGGATCTCAGCGATGCCTAGTTCACACTCCTTGGTCCATGCCATCAGAAGACCCAGGCCACATACTTGCATGGGGTACTGAAATATATATATATGAAAGTTAGAAATGGCAAAAAAGGTTAGAAGCAACAGAAATCATATTTAAATTTGCAACTATGAATTTCAATTCAATTACAACTTTTCCACACCACATAACATCCAAGTTGCATGATTGCATAGATATTAGACTAACCAAGTGTACACTGTCTGCAGTGCCCCAAGAAGGAGCATTTGCACAGGGGACCAACGGTTTTACATGACTTCTGAACTATGGAGCAATTAAGAGTAAAGTTTCTTGCCAATGGAAACAAGGAGACATGGTCCGACCGACAGGGTCGCCACCGAGGATCGAACCCACAACCTCTGTATTATGAGTCCTGTGCCCTAACTGCTCGGCCCCTCTAATTATAACTAATACCTCCTGAAAATAATGCTTATTGAAAACTGAACTGAAACAAAATCAAAATTCTTTCAAATGAGCTCTAAGAGAATCTTGAAATTCCCTTGAATTAACCTTTATTTACTTGTGTATAAACTAAAAAGTCTTCTGAGTAGTTTGTTTTCCATGTCAGTAATCATTTTAGACACATTATTTTATACCGCTTTACTGATTGACTCCTTCAGTGCATTCACACAGATCTCATATGCCAGTATACTTTTGAGCCACCCTGTACATACATACCTTGTAAGCCAGGTCTTCTATGAGTAGTCCATTTTCCATATCAGTGATCATTTTACAGACATTACTATACACTGCTTTACTGATTGATTCCTTCAGAGCATTCACCCAGATCTCCACGCTGTCCTTCAACGTCACCTGAAGAAAGAAAGAGGTATACAAGGTTTATAATAACATCCATCCCAACACCATTGTCTCTCACTCAAACCAACAGAAGAAAATCCAGATGTACAGTATTTCTATTTATTTATAAGATTGCCTGCGTACTGCATTGTTTAGCTGGAGCATAACACGCGCCATCGTCTGCGTTTTACAAACACTGGAATTTGACCAATCACCCGCTGTAAATATGTGCGAAAACAAGTTGATTTTCACGCAAACTAGGGTAGCAACAAGTGTCATGCCCCAAAAACCCTGCAAACGGAAAAACTGAATTCTCGAAAATACTGTAAAACAAGTCTTTATACAGCTGACAGCGCATCAAAGTACAGCCCACACAGCTACTTGCCAGTAGAGTGCAATAATAGACCTTTTCAAAACACAACTTTCTGAAAATTTCCGAAGCTGATTTTACACTTTCTGGCAATTGCCAACAGAAAAAGCGACTCTTCATTACAATAACCAGAATTTAAGTTCGCGTTCTGGTTAACTGCTCAAAGTGGAGTGCCCCGGGATGGGCAGCAGGTCATATTAAATAAACACCAATGGCAAAATCTATTCAAGTCTTACCTCCGTATCCAGATCCAAAACTTCACCTTCTTTAGAAGCCACAGCTACAGCTTGCAAGATGCAATCCTCTCGTTCTCCCTGTATTCCGGTCTCTAACCCAGTCACTGGGCGCATATCATAAGAGAGCTGCGATGGAGGGACTGTAGCAGAGCCTAGTCTTTGAGGTGATGATAGGACTTGGCGATCTTTAGCACTTGGATTCCGTGACATTTTGTCGGGCGAGAGTCTTGCAGGGCTTGCGACAGGTACTGCAGCAGAGGGGATCTGTTCTAGTCTGATGTCAAATACGTTACTGAAGATACTCCTGCAGAACGATAAATCAAAAGAGGACTTACAAATCACTGTCTGTAGTACATTTGTTGTTAATCAAGATCAGTTAGGCGTTGGAGCACAATTAGGACACAACTTTGTGCGGCCGGCTGCAACCTGGCCACAGCCTTGTTTTTCCAATATGGCCACCGTAGGCTTGATTATGCACCTCTAGATAATGTCAAAACATGTAATGAATATTTTACAATAATCTTGAGGTGAAAAATCAAACCTATGGTTGCCATCTTGGAAAATCAAGACTGTGGCCAGGTTGTGACCGGCCTAATTGTTCTCCAACGCCATGAATACTAGGATTGCACCGATTAATCGGTAACCGATTACTTGGTACCGGTTATTGCCATATCAATATGGTTCTGAATCGATATTGGTAAAAAAAACTTACCAATTATATAAACCGATATTAGTTTAAGTAAGCCACTCATTAATCTAAGCCTATTATGCAGGAAAAAAACCCAGAAAACCATGTGTTTTTACCAATGTGAAACTGACAATAATTGTTACATAGATTCCTAAACTAGAAAATCACCAAAAGAAGGAACAAGATACC
>JXSR01S000403.1:51194-67497 GCA_000969725.1 Ophiothrix spiculata
TTGATACCCCCTCGTACATTTTTCTTACCTCTCCAGTCTTGTCCAATTCAGGGAACGGTTTACACACGATACCAAACAGTCTTGACACCGAATCCAGTGTCCTTCTCTTGGAGTCGTACAGCTTGAAGATCTCTTGGAATTCATGGAGTCTGGAGACGGCCTCGGCTGGTTGGACTCCTGGGACAGCTGGTCCCTGGGAGTCAAAGCTGTTGCGGAACTGGATCACCTCTACAACAAACAGCTGTAATAAAAAATGATATAATGTATAAGTGGTTTATTTAGCGCTACAATAATTTTCGCGCTATTCAAGCTCAATTCGCCTAGCGCAAAATACCATCACACGTTTAAAAAAATCACAAGTGCGAAAAATTAAAGCGCGCAAATGAATAAAATAGCTCAAAATTACTGAGCGCGAAAATATTGGCGTTTACAATATTCTTGAAATTAACTGCATACAAAAGTTACTATTAATTTTAAGAACAATCAAAAATACATTTATAAACAGTAGCAATCTTTTAGGTAATCAACCACAATTGTCAGTTATCTCTCAGCTTGTCTACCTCCTGTACCCCCCCCCTGTTTCTAATACATACCTTGACCTGTTTGTCCAGCTCCTGCTCAAAAGCTCCTCTTCTCTCCTTCAGGAGTTTGACACGGCATTGTTCAGCAAGGTCAGTGACCTCTTGCCAGTTATCTCTAAGCTTGTCTACCTCCTGTACTTCAGTTCTTGGAAGACGCAGTTTGTAGCTCCTGAAGGAAATACAATCAATATTTTATCTTTATGAGCTTTGTTTTACTTCCTTTTTGGCCATCCATTATGAGACGCGAGACAATATATGAGATGATATGACAGTTAAGCGTTGCATCAAAAGACATTTGTTCGCCCGAGTGACATTTGCTGCAAGAAAACTTCGCTCTAACGGGAAGCGACATTCGCTTAACAAATTTCACGACATTCGCTACACTTCAGATTGAATTGGTGCAAAGATCGCTTCAAATGTTCGTGGGTTTGTTTAGTCAATAATCATAGCACTACAACATGCGCAAGTGATATTCACTTTCATGGATTGGAACGATGTTTGTGCAATGAGAGCACTATCTGACGCAAACTACTCTACTTGATTTGGAATATTCATCTAATAATGGATGGGTGCTTATTTATTTTTTATTTTCATAAGGACAACCCCTGTGGGGGGCACCCTTCACTCATATAATGCACACCCATCCATTATGAGATGGTAGATGGGTCAATAAATGACGGTTTGTTTAGTCAATAATCATAGCACTACAACATGCGCAGGTGACATTCGCTTTCATGGATTGAAACGATGTTTGCGCAATGAGAGCACACATCTGACGCAAACTACTCTACTTGATTTGGAATATTCATCTAAAAGTGGATGGGTGTTTATTTATTATTCATAAGGACAACCCCTGTGGGGCACCCGTCACTCATATAATGCACCAATGAGATTGTAGATGGGTCAATAGATGACGATCAAAACAATAAATCTAAGATTTTGAAATATAAAATAACCTTTATAATATGTACCTCAGAAATTTAAATGTAAATTGATAGGTGATTCTCTGACCCATAATAAAAACTAATAAGTTACACTTATAACTTTTTCAACATAATTTTTGCAATATTTGGACTCAATGCCTACAAAAATAAGCGTCTATTTCACGGGTTAAAAAAGAACGAACCTGAGGTCTGAGTACAAGGTCTCTATCGGCAGATAAATGGCATCCACTTTATTCTCCATATCTCTGACTTCCTCTAACAAATTCAACGTGCCGTTGAGTTGATCCAGGGATGTGACCTCAGCCTGCAGACGTGTCTTCATGCTGGTACGATACAAAATTGCTTGGTCAAGTTTCCTCTGAGAACAAAATGTTTACACAAAATTAAATTCAAACACTGATTAGGTTTGTGCTCTTAACCACTTCTTTCTGAGAAATAATGAAATATTGGCAAGATGTTGAACTATTTCTACAAAAATTCAAAATCTGAGAACCCCATGTACCTCTATTTTTGACCAAATATATTTTCTTTCACCTCTACAATAATTTCCTAGCTAATGTCACTTTTCCAATTTTGCGACCAAATCTATAAACCCTGGGTAGCTGTTGTAAGAAAATGCCAATAAACACCTTTTTTGAAAATGATAGGTTAAACCTAAAATATTGGCCAAAAATACTTGATATGATTTTAAAAACAATTGAATATAGGAATGCTACACTGACCCAAATCAATGCTTCCCTACTGAGGCTAAAGAAAGTATATTGTCCTATAATGATAAATATAATTGCCATTCAAAAATCAATACTGGGCATTGATAATCACTTCCTTTTGTATGGGTAAGGCAGCATGGACTTGGGTCAGTGTTGTTTTCCTATATTCAATTACACATCATTGTATGCAAGAGTGCAACTACAATTGTATTTTAGACTAGCCATGAAATTCAACAAGCAGCCCCACTTGTCTCTTCTCTTCCCTAAACTATCTAATGCTGTCATCATCATCATGATCGTCGTCGTCATCGTCATCATCGTCGTCGTCGTCATCATCATTGACATCAGCAGCAGCATCAACATAAACATCATCATTTTTAATTAAGACAGTTTGTCGGGCTCATCATGTTGTCTGCATCTCCCAACAGGTGTTGTATGTATGAAGATAAAGAATTTAACCTAATCTCACGACTTACGTTTTGCACTGTGGTGGCCTGCGACCAGCATCCACCGGTCTTTGATGCCAACTGTTGGATGTATCTAAAAAAGAGGGTTCGCTGCTTTCTTGGGGGGAAAAAGTATACTTAGGTCCCATCAAAAACTTCAGTATACTCTGTTTTAGGAGCACTGATGACAAGTCTGAGGAGCAACACAGCGTGTGCTTTTATGTTCAGATGTCACTTCACAATATCACATTCAAGGTTGCTGGGTATAGTTTGTCTCAGGGTTGTTTTTCACTGCTTTGCTGTTTGGTTTGCCCACATTTGGTCAGCCTTCTTGCTTGTGGATGATGTTACTTACCCATGTATTAGCAGTATGCGATTTGTTGATTTTGATCGTGTACTATCACACTACTGGCGCATGCATTACAGTGGCATTCAAAGGCTTAATTGAAATGTAAATAAACATTGAGGTGAACTAATACAGTGTCCCAACAATTTTGGCCTAAGATGTAGTCAATTGTTGGTATTCACAATTCAGAGCACCATCTGAAGTTTCATTATGAGAGCCTAAAATTTGTACCGCATAATGGTCAAAATGTCGATATATATATAATCATAATTATACAAAACCTGAATATAACAAATCATCAGGCAAATGCACAGTAAAATAGTTATCAACATTAATTATGGATTGTTTTACTTTATCATGTACAACGCTTTAATTACCAGTTTAAAACAAAATTTTAAAATGTATTACCAATGGTTAGTTGTAGCAGTTATGTTGACTCTTCAGGTCAAAGGGTGAAATGATAAGAGTAATTGCATGGTGGCGCATGTCTTCAGTTAAAAGGCGCTATAAAATGCCATTATTATTATTACACGTAAAATTATTATTGTGAATACCGATAATTCTGTGCGCAAGGAGAACTATCTTTAGGCCAAAAGAAAAATAAATTGTTTGTTTACCCTCCAATGGAAAAAATAAAATTTTGGGTCGGTCGGTTGGTTGATTTTTTTTTTTTTTACACTCTTCACATATGTGAACCGCAGTTGTCGGCTCGTACATGTAGCTCATTGTAGCATATATAATGTATACTAGTTGTATACATCAGATATGCTACAAAGGGCAATATGTACGAGCCGACAACTGCATCCTTTTGCCGCGGCGGTCCACATATATTTAAAAGAATGATGTCATTCCATGGATTTTATCGTGAATACCAAGCAATGCAGGGCTTTATCAAAGATTGTGGGTCATTATTTGAAGGAAATATGCATTTTATACTACTAAATGTGACTTTATATCGTGTTTTCCATTGAAATATTGAGTTTTCATATTTTACATGTTTGAAGGAAAAAAAACTAAAATACCCGACCCAAATTTTTTGCATTTTAGGGTCGGTCGCAGAGGGCAAACAAACTTAATTTTTAGGCCTTATTAAAAAAGCACCTACCTTTGCTTCTTCATGCAGCACCTGAGCATACTGTGTTTTCCACTGCACTGCAAACCCATACAAGGCATCTGTAATAGGCCTGGTCTCCAAGCATATAGGGCCTACAGGGAGTACCCTGGGTACAGCCTGGATCTTCTCTTCTATGTGAAGGAGTCTTTCTACCTCACGCTTGATGGCAAAGGTCCCTGGGTCGTTGTCGATGAAGTCATAATAAGCGGCATACATGTCATCTTTCCAGAGGAAGTCATAAAACTTGAAGTGAAACAAGTGTTTGTCTATGGTGCGCTGAAGATCTGGAATGGCAAACAGACATATTGATTGTAGCTTAGGGGTCGCTTCAAAATTCAACCGCCCAGAACCACCCAGAACCGGCAGACAACCTCCGGTTGAGTTAAGAAGCTACCCCCTAATAAATTGGCATTTAATATTTGAAAGTGTAATGAACAAAATCAGTGAACTTTGTCTTTGATTTATGAGGCCTATTTTCCTCACAGTCAACTTATTTGTAACCACTTTATCCAACTCTTTCATCATACTGTGAAGCAGGTTCACCATTATTGTTTCAAATAAATTTTTGAAATGAACATGACAATCTAAGCACAGCCAATACATACCCACAAAGTGTGAAAAGCATAGGACATGGTGAGTACTGTATAAACGGTATTTTTTGCGCTACATGTATTTTCACACAAAATTGGGTTAGCGAGAAAATAAATGCACCGCGAAAATTCATGTGTATTTGTTCTAAAGGAAATGTCAAACTCGGCCAATGTTCACATGCGCGAAAAATAAAAACGTGTAAAATGGTCCAAAATTAGCCATGCGCGAAAATTACTGAGCACAAAATATTGGCGGTTACAGTATTGTAGCATTGTTTCCGGTCAAAAATCAACAGTGCTTTGACATTGTGTGTGCCAAAAAAGTGTGGTGTAAATGTGCAAGTTACACATACATGCATGGACCAGCATGGTCCGACTCTAACCAGCCAATTTGGTTGTCTCAGTGTATTCTGTACAGTAACCCATGAAAAAAACGAGTACATAATAGACCTTTTCAAAATCCATTCGGAAATCTCCGGAACATTGATCACATGGCCATTTTTTCAACCAATCACGTACAAGCTCATTAGTATGCACGATTTTGTCAACAAAAAAAGTTCGAAAAATCACTCGCATTTCAGTGCAATACAAGTGAAAAATAAATAGAACCAGACCCATACAATATTAGATACATTCATTCTGAACAACTTTTGGCCGATGGTACCATAAACTCACCGACATAAAGAGTTCGTACGCAACCAGTTAACGAGACCGCGAACTTACCATTCTGGTTATTGTGTTGAAGAGTCACTTTTCTGTCGGCAATTGCCGGAAAGTGTAAAATCAGCTTCGGAAATTCTCGGAAAGTCGTGTTTTGAAAAGTTCTATAGTACTGTACTCGAAATGTACTATTTTAACCACATTCCAGAGGTGCACATTTGGAGTTAATAAATAGAACATTCTAAGTTTGAAAATAGAACACTTTAAGTACATCGCTAAAAGCGAAATAAATACTAAGTTCAAAAATAGTACATTTTAAGTACATTTTCCAATTTCATAATATTTCTAAGTTTAAAAATAGTACACTTTTAGTACTTTTTTACAAGTGAAATAAATACTAAGTTCAAAAATAGTACATTTGAAGTACATTTCAAATTGAAAAAATCTTAAGTTCAAAAATAGTACAAATTTGGTACATTTCTAGTACACACTTACAGAAAAAAGTACTTTTCGAGTACATCAAAAATGTACTAGAAAAGTACTTTTTCTGATATGAGTACATTTTTAGTACAATTATAGTACATTTCGAGTACACCTCAACTGTACTCAAATTTTACAAGGGAACACTGCAAGCTATATGGAGAAACTCCTTTTTGCTTTCCCATTTCAAACAACAGATGGGCTAGCCTATTCATTTGGTCGAGTTACCTCTAACTACCCATCCATTTGTCTCATTGTACTCTGACCAGGTTTGCTGGCTATATCAGTCAGGGAAGACTCACCAATTGTCTCCAGCCAACTGATGGAAGACTTTCCCACATGGTTAACTTACCTCCAACTACCCCATCCAGTTGTCTCATGGTACTCTGTACAGCAGGTTTGCTAGCTATATCAGTCAGGGAAGATTCTCCTATACTATCCCCAGCCCAGTAAGAAATCTTGTCAGCCACATTGAGGATGACTTCTGCAATATGAGCCAGTGATGTCTTCACTACACTAGGGTGGGTTTTACTCCCACATGACTAACTTACCTCCAACGGAATCTGGACATTTCATACCCGAGACACTTCATACCCGAGACACTTCATACCCGTTCAACATTCATACCCTGGATCTGTATCTTTTTTGCATGTTTTGTAGGTAAAAAAGGGCTTTAATTTATTTTTCTGGGTTTAAAATGAGTGTAAAATAAATTATTCAATATTAGAGAGACTCGTGATATAGTTCAGGAATAATTTAACACATAATTTTCTGTTTTCAAAGTGATTTACAAGTTTTAAATTAAAAGTTCCGAATGATGATCAGGAATTTGCCTCAAATTTTATTTAAACTTTGTCATTACTTTAAAATTAATTTTATATTTCAATTATTTTACAATAGACCAGTTTTTGTTATTATTTTTTTTTTATTTCATCTTTAATGCCTTAGAATGCCCCAAATACTCTTAAAATACGGGTATGAACTGCCCGGGGATGAAAGTGAACGGGTATGAAATGTCTAGGATTCCCTCCAACTACCCCATCCAGTTGTCTCATGGTACTCTGTACAGCAGGTTCGCTAGCTATATCAGTCAGGAAAGATTCTCCTATGCTATCCCCAGCCCAGTAAGAAATTTTGTCAGCCACATTGAGGATGACTTCTGCAATATGAGCCAGTGATGTCTTCACTACACTAGGGTGGGCTCTACTCCCACAGGACTAACTTACCTCCAACTACCCCATCCAGTTGTCTCATGGTACTCTGTACAGCAGGTTCGCTAGCTATATCAGTCAGGAAAGACTCTCCTATGCTATCCCCAGCCCAGTAAGCAATCTTGTCAGCCACATTGAGGATAACTTCTGCTATACGAGCCAGTGATGTCTTCACTGCATCCAGAGTGGGCTCAATGATAATATTTGGTATGGCAAAGCGCACAGAGACTTCAAATCTGTAGGCAAATTTTATTTGAGATAAAGTCAATAAAATAATTTGTAGACAATTTTAAACATTTTAATTCTTGGGTAAGTAGTGTAACCTATAAGATTTAACCTTTGTTTCTGTAATTTAGATACATAAATCAGGGGCATAGCTACGTATTTAAAAGTGCGGCGCCAAATTAATAGTGTTGAATGTGTGCAGACAAGGAAGGGTGTCAGGAGAGTTCCCAGACCAATGAGAATTATTTTTAGCCGACAAGCCCAAATTGATAACGAAAATAGAACAATAATTACTTTCTCCTACAACACATGCCAAGTGGATGCCTAAGGGGGATGTGCCCCCTCAGGAGCTAGAAAATTTTGAACTTTTAAAGTGCTATTTACGCAATTTGGTGCATAGATTTTGCTATCTGATGCTTCAACATAGCATTTTTCATCCATCAAAATCTGGGCAAGACACCCCAGAGAATCGCATTGAAAAGTGGATTAAACATATGAAGTTGGATGTGCCTGGCCCTCAGTATAAGTAGAAAATTTTAAAATTTTGAAACACCATTCACTTGATTTGGTGCATGGATTTTGTTACCTCAAGTTAGCAAAATGTGGGCAAGGTACTCCAGCCTACTAGTTTCATTGGATTTCAAGAGTCTGTGTTAAGTATTTTCAATTTCGATCCATTGCAAATTTTGTTGAGCTAGATACACATATTTCCATTACAAAGAGCCCCAAAGTGTCACATGCGCAGTTAGAAAATACAGCAGCTAGAGGTACAATAAATAATAATAATAATAATAATAATAATGGAGGGTTCTTATAAGGCGCACACTCATCAAATGATCTCAATGCGCACGAAAAAGAAAACAAACAAGTTACATCTGTGAATCCGGAAAAGCCTGACGAAAAAGGTGAGTTTTAAGATGTTTCTTGAACTGAGGAAGAGAATGAATGTTACGGAGGCTGTTAGGAAGAGAATTCTAAATCACCCTCCACGACATATATCAAGATGACAGCCAACCCCATTGAGTGAACAATGTGGACACAATTTCTCTCCCTGTTAGAATTCATCAATTAAACTGAGTAAAAATGTATGAAAAGAGTTAATTGTTTCAAATCCAACATGAACTTATTTAAAGACTTAGGCCAAAAAAAAATATTGTTTGGTTGCCCTCCAGAGCGTTTTTCAGAGAGGGTCGGTCGGTCGTTTTTTTTTTTTTTTTTAATTTTTTTTTTAATACTCTTCCAATTACTGCTAGGTTGATCGGCCGCTCAAGCCTTCACAACTTCCCCCGCGACATCCAATTAAAAACAATCAAATACTTCTTGTAGAAATTTGCGACATCTTAAACATTTTGAGAGTTGAATATCAAAAAAAGCGAAAAATATAACAAGTTTTCGGTAAGTTTAGCATATTTTTTTTGAAAAAAAAAATATTTTTCAATAAAAAAAAGTTTGGGTCGGGCTGAAAAATAGGGTCGGTCGGTGGAGGGCAACCAAACAATTTTTGTTTTGGCCTTACGTAAAAATGTGGTTGATAACATATGAATCAACTGCTGAAATTTACCTCAGATAAGTGACCTCATGTGTCCTCTCTGAAGACCAAGACATTCCAGACAAGTACGACAAGGAAGAAACGGGCCGACTCTGACTCGACGTTGAACTATACCCAGTACTGCTAGTCCTCCCGCTACGATGAGTGGCAGAACTGGCTCTACTTTGTTCCCCTCGCGGGGTAGGCGTAGCGCTGTAGTCTCCATAGCGCGGTGATTCTTCCTCTTCGTATGTCTCTGTCGGGCTGGCGGGGTGTTGTGTGCCTGCTATGTCGTTGGCAATTTTTTGCATCACGTGTTCGCATCCTGCGGCTTCTGCTAGAGTGATCATGGTACGGCAGATTGAGTTGAGGACGGCTTGGTAGGACAGCTCACTGTAGTAACCTGTATTGAGTTGAGGGAAGGCCAAACAATATTTTATTGAACAGTTTAAACACGTTCGGAAATCAGATGGTCGGACGAGGCGTTCAGGATTGAACGTGAAACGTTATCACTCAACAAAATAGTAAGTCCAGATGAACAGTTTCATTTCTTTATCAATATTTGAACAGTTTAAACAAAAATCCTAAGTACAGGGCCCCATTGTTTGTAAATGCAACCCTACCATGGATTTTTGTTTACATTGTCCAATAAATTTTTCCTTTGCCTATAAGCATTTTGTTTAAGGTGTAGAATCCGATTTTAACCTGGGTAAAAATTTGCTTTCGACCTTGACCTTTGAAATGCATTTCATGATGTTCCACCATTAGGTTGCTTCTTGCTAACTGCTTAGAGGCAAAACAAAATATGCAACCAATACATAAGAAATGGAAATTTGGTATACCAATTAACTTTACACTGTTTTCCTATATCCCCAAAACTATTCAGAATTTGGAGGTGTCATTTTGGATTTACAATTTGAAAATATGGGTTTTCATATGACACCAAGTTATGCACTACTTCCAGTGGATTACTATGAGATGAGAATGTGATCAAATCCTACCTTTTCAAGAAAAATATATGTTTCATCGAGGATTCTTGAAACATTAATCATAAAATGATGTAAGTAAAGCCACAATTTGACAGTTTAAATTTTGACAGTACTAGGTATAGATGTATCGTCCAAATGCAACATTTTTGACAGTACTAGGTATAGATGTATCGTCCAAATGCAACATTTATGTACTGTTGAGTCTCATTCAGTTGTATAATATATTAGAAAAGATGATATCAGGACCTTCCCATCATGCCTTGCTTCCGATGGGATTTTTTATACTGGATGTCATGAAAGGTATTAGTGATGAACATAGCACATTTAGGAGACCTCATCCCATTTCAGGTATGTTTTGTCACTAATATCTTTCATGACAACCTGTACAAACAATCCCATTGGAAGCAAGGCATGATGGGAAGGTCCCAATATCTTCTTTTATACGTTAGAGTGTTGTCATTACAAGAATTAATCCTTCAGCAAAACAACATTTTCAGTCAGATCATGAATGAAAAAAATAAACAATTCCCATCAATTGGATTGAGCACAATCAGCTTCAGTCTCTCACAATTGAATATGCCAGTACAAGAAAAAACCCAACTCTAATAGCTCCTTCTGTAAAATGTAAATGCATACAAATATCTGAAAATGCTTTCAAATGATTAACTAAAAAGCATTTGCATGTCTTTTTCCCAATCATAGTGTCACATTTGACCTTGTAGTTGCCTTTTTGGAGACATTGTTAGATAATTTTTCTAGTATATAGTTGCAGAAGGGAGCTCATGGAGTTAAGGTTTTCTTGTACTGGGTGTTTAAATATAGCAACTATGTACTATAACAATTATCTAACAATGTCTAAAAAAGTCAACTACAAGGTCAAATGTGACACTATGATCAAGATATTGACATGGAAATGCTATTTTAGTGATGTGAAAGCATTTGCAGAGATTTGTATGCATTTTTATTTTATAAGTATAATTAACAGAATGGAGCTATTGGAGTTGGGGTTTTCTTACACTGACGTGTTCAATTATCTATCCAACTCATGCAAATATTTCCTGTTTTAAAATACTAGTTTAACTTACACAATAGATCACCAATCAACATATCATCCCCAGTGTCTTCGCTTGACAGCTCCGTGGCAGGTGTCTCCGTTGGACCTTCCTTAACGTCGGAAGACTTGGACAATCTTCCCGACCGTTTATCCAACTCATGCAATTATTACCTGTTTTACAATACAGTTTTACTTACACAATAGATCACCAATCAACATATCATCCCCAGTGTCTCCCCTTGACAGCTTCGTGGCAGGTGTCTCCGTTGGACCTTCCTTAGCGTCGGAAGACTTGGACCATCTTCCCGACTGTTTGTCCAACTCATGCAAATATTGCCTGTTTTATAATACCAGTTCTACTTACATAACAGATCACCAATCAACATATCATCCCCAGTGTCTCCGCTTGACAGCTCTGTGGCAGGTGTCTCCGGTGGACCTTCCTTCGCGTCGGAAGACTTGGACCATCTCCCCGACCGTTTATCCCCAGAGCGCCCTCCTCCAAGCTTGGCCGATCTCTTGGATCCTGCTGACAGGGTGGGTGACTTGGTCATGCTCTTAGGCTGGAAATCAACAATATAAAAGTAGGACACATTTTTAATTACATTTCTCATGTATTTTCATCGTTGTATTATTGTAATTCACAACACTACATTATCATAATACTTGATGCTTGGGGTAAAATAACATAAATTGATGCATACTTGTAGGCTTGTATATAATAGATCAAATGTTATGCTTGACAAAGCCAGAAGTAGACTTATGACTTTAGCTTTCGACATCTTTGACGACGTCTTGATCACAAGCACTGCTTTTCCTGCTAGTGTTGTCATTCCCAGAAGCCACATTTCTTTTTTTTTTTCAGTAATGGATCGTGTATGTGATTGAGATATAGGGTCTTATTCTCTCGATCATGTATACGATCCACTGCTGAAAAAACGAACTTTGCTTTCTAGGAATGACAACACTAGCGAGAAAACAGTCAATACCGTCGCTTGTGATTAAGACGTCGTCAAGGATGTCAAAAGCTTAAATCGTAAGTCTACTTCTGGCTTTGTCAAGCTTAATATTTGATCTATTTAAAAAAAACATGGTTATATCAAGCAGTGGTAGGTTGGTAATTATAATCAATACAAAGTAATACAAGGAAAGAGTTTATACAACTTTGTGGATAATAGTTAGGATTAGACTTGGCAACTAGAAACACAATACATTAAATTACAGAAAATCTGACTTGTTTGGAATTTAAACTACTATAGATATTACATATCTTGTCAGATTATAATTAAAACAGGGTAAAGTTTCTCCTTTTAATTTCAGCAACGTCTTAGCTGGTTCGGGGGGTCTCAAAACAATGCTGCAAAAAAATTGATGTTAAATTATTCAACACGACAATCATTGTAAGAACATTTCGAGTCATGTTAATAATTTCTTTGACACAGTGGTTCTGTAATTGAGCCTTATTGCAGCTTGTGACATTAAATGACAAAAATGAAGGATTTTTTCCTTTTCTTCAGCACAGAATAAAGTGACATGATCTATGAACCACTGGTTGACTTGAAAAGGTCTGTACAAATTATATGAAATGTCACACAGTTTTTGAATAAAATACTGAAAGATACAAACGATGCTAGTGTACGTAGTTCCACCTGCCACGAAGTAAGGCACCTACTTAGGTTCTAGGGGGCAGTGCCACAGACAAAACTTGTCCCATAACACTAATGACCATTGGTTGTTGTTTTTTAAATAATTCTTGTAAGATTTTTGGCAAAAAATAAAATACTGAACACTTTTGTCACATTCATAAAAATAGTAATTTTCAGTATAAATTCTGAAAAGAGGCATCTCTGGTCACAAAATCTAAGTTACAGGGTTACAGACATAAAGCAGGTGGTCAAATTTCTTATGATGAACAAAATTAAGTTGTGTAATAAAGTTCTACCAATTTCATCAACTGATCTACTACTTCATACATGATACATGCAGTGGCCAGAATAATAATATTGACGAGAGATAGGTCAACCAATGAAATTGCTACAACTCTATATGACAATCAATTGAAGATGAAAGTACAACGAGGGGATTATGTTGGCTCCCTCGATCTTGGAGCTTCGCTATCAGCTCAGTCCATCAAAGACCGCAGGTACAGGCTACCCATAATTAGTCACGATCGTGACTAGTGTCATGCCTCACTTCAGCCTCACACTCATTGTATCCAAATGTATTGTACTCAAGCACTGGAACTAGGTGTTGGATAAGAAATTGACCTTTTGTTGATATATCCAATTTCAAAACAAAATCAATACGCCATTGTCCACGATGTAAAACTGAAAATCCAACAAAAAGTTGCAATTCCTTCAGATAATGTGAAACAGTGTTTGTTAAACCTAAATCCACTGGAGTTGGATAATCAACTTCATTGTGTAATTTTATATTGACTCTCTTGTAGGGGACTACTTTATCTTGCTACAGAGTTATACAGGTGATACTGGCGAAGTAATGCGCAAGCGCCATGACCCTACCATATGCACTAGCCAATAATTGCTTGAGATAAGTTTAGAGAATAAAAGATAAGATTATTTTGAGTAATGGGTGCCCCAGCAGGGGGTGCCCATTACGAAAAAATAATGTACGCCCATCCATTATGAGACGATAGATGACAGTCACAAATTTGAGTCATTTATAAACCAAAAACGATGAAAATTATTGCCAAAAACTATAAACATTATCATTGGAAAAACGTACACCCCTATTCAAACATAAAATATTCCAAACCCAGTAAAGCTGTCCGCGCCGGGCCGTGCCGTGATTTCACGCTGTGATTTTGAACGCGCGGCTCCACTGTGTTTAACGCTGAACGCACTGTCATCTATCGTCTCATAATGGATGGCCAAAATTCCTAATTAGGAAGTAAAATCGCACTCAGTGACTAAGAATTGCCTGTACCTACGTCTTTGGTCCAAGGCGCAGGGAACCAGGGTACGAGGGGATAAGACCATAATATAAGAGTGGAGATCCACGATTTGCTTCCATTTCTATCCCGGCATGGGGATCAAATTAGGGGTAATGGGATTTTGTAGTCAATCTATATCCAAGCAAATGGGAAGCTTCTGACACATCGCTTGTCAGGCTTTGCCCTCCACTATATGCTTCAGGTTCGCTTGTGAGGTCCATCTAAATGGACTAGGGGTTTTTTTTTCGATGGTAACGTATCATCAGCATAAATTTTAATTTGTGCAGTTTGTCTCTATATGTATGTGCAGCCGAATTATGGTGCTCAGAGTTGATTTTGGCAGGAGCCAATAAACCAGATTATCCCAATTTGGGCCCCATGGTTGGTAAAACACTGATGTGACTGATTAATTTGCTTTTCAAAATGTTAACTTTCTATGGTTCATCAGACAAGCAGTGATTTTACAATTAACATCAGGTAATTAGCATATAGAAAAACAATTGATTGAATCAAATATAAATCAAATATCATCTTCAACACCACATGGGGTTTACAATTTAATTTGATTCATGAAATCAACATTGATTTCAAAATATTAGTTTCCGCGCAATTTATTTAAGATTGAAAACTATTTTGCAGGTTTGTAGTCAACAAAAACTTGGATTTGGTGGAAGATAAAATTTGATTAAATATTGATTTTAAAGCTTTATGATTTTTGTCCCAGATATTGATGTCAATGCTACCCGTTTAACGTTTAGAGATTTTGCTGAAAACCGTCTGTGTTATAATATTAAAAATCATAAAAACTATGAGAAAACGTAAACATAACTCGCTGACAATATTTTTATCGCCAAATGGGACCCAAACACAAAAAAAACAAGTGCAATTATTTGAGTTAAGAAAATACAAATATTTTTTACATGAACAGGCCCTACGACTTTGATTGATTCCATAATGCGATCTACTTGCAATAAATTCTCAATTTTTCAACGATATAAGCATGCAGGCCTGAGTTTAAGCTTTATAATGTTCTTTGGTGATACTGTATTCTATTACATCACAATCACAGTAAATCTCAGTGGATCATAAAACGTTTAACCGGTCCAATTAAATGTGTTTAAATGTTTAGAAAATTAAACAGAAATCGACAGCGTTAAAGTCTCTGCCCAAATTCATCGGACAAAATCAGTTACGTGACCATGAATTGCAGGGCATCGGTCGCATTTGTAAACAATTGGCCCTGCATTCTAGATGTTTATTTACATTGTCTGAAGAATTGTGCCAGGTCCCATCTGAGTTTAATACAAGGGGTAAATTTGTTATCTGAGCAGGCTAAAACACATTGGTTTGCAATGCAAATAAGAAATGGTGTGAATATTTACATAGACAAGTGCCTGCCATTTGATTGCACCTTTAGCTGGCTTGGTTGTCTTAATAATAATAATAGAAACAAAATAACATTTAAATACTAGAGTTAGTAGCAAGATTATATCTTAATATGTAAAAATACAAAATTCTGCAAGAGCCATACCCTAGTTAGGCAAAAAAAATTGTTTGATTGGCGTAACATAGAAAAACCAGAGAGCCACCGGCTCAGTAACCCATGCACGAAAGCCCGTTAGCAAAATAGAAAAATGGTTAAAATCAATATAAAAATCATACACAAACTTGTTAATACAAAATCTATACTTTTAAACCAAAAAATATCAACATAGAAAAATGTGCTTCCTTGATGAGATATAGGACGTTTAAGTTCAGACTTTAGTATACTTTTACATACAAATAGACATTTCAAAATCGCTCAACCGGATCTATCGTACTACCAAATTCTCTGAATTCATTATACCGAGTGAGTCAAAAAAACTGCAATAGTTAAATAAAAGCCATATTTTAAGAACAAGAGATACCATGAACATGAAATGTAAATATCTAAATAGATCACAGATTTACCTTTAAAATGGTGAAAGAATGGGGAAAATTGATAAAGGTGTCATAGAGAGGCATAAAAACAGTTCTGTCCAACTGTCGTGCATATGTTTTATTCAATACGTAGGACAAAATTATGACATACTCTTTTCTCTTTGGTTTGGGTACACTGAAAAGGGCCGTTTGAGCTTGGTGGCCCTGAATATTCAATATTCGGTTGAACGTGGACTGGGACACATGTGGCAGAGGATTTCTTTGCAAGGTCACTTCGGGATCCCTTGCCTGACGAACGCGGTTGACGTATCTCCTGCTTCTTGCCGTTCGCGGTCTTCAAAATTTCTCTTTATTTAGTTTTTGGACTGTTCTTGTTCTTTTTAATTTCGCCTGAATTCATAGATGGTGGATGCACATGGTACACCCGATTGGGAGAATGCACCCCGGAATCTCCGTGTCACTTCTGCATGAGATTTGGTTGTAAAATAAACCTCAGCAATAAGAGCACGTTGCTCGTTTGTGAACTAATCTTGAGGCATTTTAAACAGTGAC
>JXSR01S000403.1:159471-170221 GCA_000969725.1 Ophiothrix spiculata
TTTAATAATAAGCTGCATTTCATTAAACATTGCTATTAAGATTTTAAAATAAACATGATTTAAAAAAAATGACACATTGAGATCTGAATATATGAATTGGATGGAAAAGGGATGTATGAACACACCGTTTCCTATACAACAGTCGGCATTGTTCTGACCTTGTTATTAAGCCAGATTACGTACTGATAGTGAACTATGACATTTAAATATCACCCACTTCCTGTATACAAAATAAACACATTCTTTCCTGTCCTTGTATGGGTTATTTACACAGCAATGTTATCACATTCTGTGGTTTATAGTGTAACTGCAGAGTATCCACACAGGTACACCAATTTGTGAGTACAAGCATAATACATTTGGATGTACTCGGTGCTAAGTGCACACATACGAGGGGGTATCAAAAAGTTTTAAAGATCACCAAGAAGGAAAAAAGTTACATCGATGAACTTTTGTCAGGATGGTCAATTGTCCTTGCATACATCATGGTGCAAAATTGATATCAATTGTATTTATACTTTCTATATAGGGGTTGAAATATGTCAATAACCTGCCTCTGCTAACCATGTGAACTAAATGGAGAAATCAAAGATATGGGGCGTAATTAAATCCCTATATTTGGAGGTTTACAGCCAAGTAATTCTATGATGACACGCCCAAATTTTAAATGTTTGATACCATGGTATAGGTTAGAATTTCTTCTTTCCATCGATATTAAAATTATGAAAATCGGTCATAAAATGATGTCATAACGACGTGATAAAGCATGGCCTACCTGAAAATGTTAATTTTAGCAAATTACAATATATGGATTTTATGGCTAACAGAGGACCTCTACTAAGTCGGTCTGTGAACAGTAGGTTTTATGTAGGAAAAATGTGTTACTTTGCAGAGTGGCTATGTAAAGATGACTTAATGGTTGCATAATAAAATTAATCTTCTGGCTGTATTTCTTCTTGGTGATCTTTAAAACTTTTTGATACCCCCTCGTACATTGTAGTTAGCTGGTGTATCTGTGTTGGTACTCCAGAGTTGAGCTATACCCATAGACTCTCTAAACTTGAGACTGACAATAGACAGTAATATCAGAAACAAAGAGGTCATGGTAGCTCAAAAATCCAATCGTTAAAATTTATGTTTTTCCAGCACTTATGTAAAAAGTATATTTTTGATTTCTCAAGTTTTGTCAAAGTTTTTTCCTATTTTACTCCTGATAGTTATGAAATCAAGTTTTGCTCATAAAAATAAAGATTGACAACGGGAAAGACTTAACTCGCTGCCTGTTTCTTTTAATTTGAAGTTTTGGTATAATTTTCTTGGTAGCTAATGCTTATGAACAGAGACTAGGACCATAGCCAATTCTACAGATTTTGAAATTTGGATACTTTAAAAGTATCCAAATTTCAAAATTCCATTTCTGAGAATAACTTATTTTTCATACTGCCATTTCAGTGTTATTAAAGGTGCAATTCATGATTTGGATGTGACAAAAACCTTGCATGTTTTCGTGCTAAATAAGAAGAGTGCATCATAAACATATTCTGAAAATTTCACTTGATTCCGACCATTCGTTTCCAAGTTACAAGCTTTTCAGCATTTTGAAAATCTCCATAGGCTACTGTGTTGTAATTACTGTCGGGGCCCCGACAATAATTAGAAAATGACACATTTTCTCACTTTTCTCAAAAATGCAAGCACGTATGAAAGAATGGTTTGGGGATCGTAACACATACCAGTTGACGATTCGTATAAGCTAAAAAACTCAGTTTTGATAGAGGTGACCTTGAGGGTGAAAAGTGGATCATGAATTGCCCCTTTAATCCATAATGACACAGTAAGAGTTAAACATTTTCTAACATCTGTAAGCTTTTATTCTAGATTTGCTGTTTGGCTTGGTGCTTTGTTGCTACATCAGTGGGGCTTCTGCTGCAGGGCTACAAGCTGGCTGTAAAAGCTGGGCTACGAGCTTACTATACCACTACTTATACATCAGCTATAATATTTTCTGTCATGTGCTTGTGTGTTTAATGCTGTTTTTTTATGTCCATTTGTTATTATGTATTTCTTGTGGTGCTTCAATTTGCCAGGCAAAATTTCGGAAACAATTTTAAGAGAAAAATGTTTCTGCCTGAATATTTAAAGCACAATCAATTTGGTCACAAGATGCTTTCAATAGATGCCAATAAATCTATACAAACTCTGCATCATAAGTTCTTTTTCCATGATTTCGATACGCCTGCAGATGAATTAAATGAATGTTTTTCTGGTAATTTTTGGCACACCAACAAAGTCTCATCAATTTGTAGTCGGGATGTATCAAGTTCTTAACATGTGATACCGATTTGCAAAGAACGAATGATTTTAAAAATTTAACTTCTGAATTAAATTTGTGTAAATTGATCAATTACATGCAGAGAACCATTATCAGTACAAATGAGTACAGGGCCAGTGGTAACTGTTAGGCCAAAGAAAAAAAGAACTCTGTCTCAGCTTCCCGCGTGCATAGGGTTAAAAATTCCAATTTTACCGCATTTCTTTTTTTTTTTTTAGGTTTTCAGGAGATTTTTTGCTTTTTTATTTATTTCTTACATAGAATGATTAAAAAAAAGGAAAAAAAGGTGTTTGTGATTTTACCCTCAGTGTGTCTTTCAGGAATTTGCAACAGTTGAATTCAGAGGTTAATTTCTAAAAGCATCCATTCTTTGCAAATCGGTATTGCATGTTAAAGAACTTCGTACATTCTGACTACAAATTGATGAGACTTGGTTGATGGGCCAAAAATTACCAGAAAAACATTAACCCTTCTGTCCTCAAAAAACATCTGCGTGTCAAAATCATGGGTAAGAACTTACGACACGGAGTTTAGATCAAATACCAAGTTTGGCAACACTGTTTCAACCTATCACTGGGAATAATGTGTCGAACAAATTCTTGGATTTTTGCCAAATTTCTAACCTTTCTTACTGGAATCTTTTATATCTCAACCTTTTGCCTGATTATTTTTCTCAACCTTTAGCCTTGGCATTGATGATACATAAGATATCATATAATTCAAGTGATTAAGGGTTGTAAAAACAAGATTTATGCGGTATTGTCAAATTTTCTAAAGCCCGGGTTGTCACCACGCCGGGCAGAGCTACCCAGCACTAACTATCTCCACCCGGCACTGAAGGGTCGTTTTGAGCTTCACTACCCAGCACAAATTTCATGGTATCAGTGGAAAAAATCCTCATATTTCGCTTTAATTTTACCACTCAAGTCAAGAAATGCAATTAAGTGCACTGAATTGCATCATTTGAATGTCATTTGTTCCAAAATCTTAAGGGCCGGTTGTCGACTCTCCCTGGCACCACTTATCCGTCACTTTGCCAGGATTCACTTTATTACGCCCAGCACTATTAAAATATCCTGGTGACAACCCTGTCTAAAGCACAGAAATAAGTCTGTGTATACCATAAATATATGGTTTGCATGACTGCATTTCAAATTGGTATTTTTATATTTTTTCCCAACTGTCTCAAGCAATGTAACTTTTGCTGTGTTCACACACATATATCCAAGAATCCATGACAAGAAATACATGCATGTTGAATACTTCACTTTTTTAGTCATAACTGAGACTCTTTCTGATTGTAATTGACTCATGAGCAACTCATGATATGACCAAATTCTTATGTGTGAACATGCCTGAAGATGTACCTGAGGGATATACTATAAGTACAAAATTGATTATGGGGATGTGCCTGTTTTTTCAAAATTTTCGAAGATTTGCACAAATTTTGGATTTTTCCCCCCTACATTTCAAACAAAAATCCGAAAATTCACACCAAATTAGCATACATTTTAGCAGAAAATTTCAATTTTTGTATAAATTACCTCGACATTTGGGCATTTGGTATATGGATGGGTCCTTTTTTCTTGAAAATTGGTATATGTTTACACATGGTTGGTACTTCAAATTTCCCAGCAGCACACCCCTACCAAAACTTGAGTACCAATTCAAAAAATATAAAAACATTTGACTCAACATTCGAGTTTTAAGGTTTTGGTTTTCAACTAAATCCTTCTAGCCATCGTCCATCATCCTACTAGCCATCATTTGCTCATGGAAGGATAACTTTATCATTTGCATCATTTCTCTTGATTACCATTTAACAAACTTAAGGCGACTGTATTTCTCTTCATAAAAAATGAGTTGGTTGAAAATGAGTGGCCTCTAAATGTTATGGAATTGTAGTTCTGAGAAAATCGTGTTTAAAGTGTTTGTACTGAGTAAAACTTAAATGGAGACAGGAGTTTTATATTGGTTTTAAACACATTTTTCTCAAATTTTGGATTTTGGAACCTGAATAAAATGATAAAATTCATTTCAAAGGTAACATTTCTAAATAAATTATAAATTTGACCTTGGATGTGATTTTTGACTATGCCCAGCTTCAATAGCCCATATCTCGTAATGTACTATGTCGACCTTAAAGTACCTTTTGATATGGTGGGTCACATATAAGAATGCATGAAAATGGATTGGTCTGTGCACTGGCATTGCAGATATTGTATGATTTTAAATGCAACACACATACTCCATGTGTGATGATGCCAAACAGCGTTTGTGAAATTCAGGCTACCGTCACAAATTGGACTGTCTTTGACTGCAAAAATCTATCATACAATCCATAGACCTATAGACATGCCTTTACTAGTTCCCTTAGGCCAAAAAAATATTGTTTGGTTGCCCTCCACCGACCGACCCTATTTTTCAGCCCGACCCAAACCTTTTTTTATTGAAATTTTTTTTTCCTCAAAAATATACAAAACTTACCAAAAACTACAAAAAAAAGTTATATTTTTGCTTTTTTCGATATTCAACCCTCAAAATGATTAGGATGTCCCAAATCACTGCAAGAGGTATTTGATTGTTTTGATTTGGATGTTGCAGGAGAAGTTGTGAAGGCCGCAGCGGCCGATTAACCTTGCGGTCTGTGGAAGAGTATTGAAAAAAACAATAATAAAAAAAAAAAAACGACCAACCGACCCTCTCTGAAAAAAGCTGTGGAGGGCAACCAAACAAATTTTTTTTTTGGCCTTATCCGTATTTCCCCAATTGTCACTGTGTATAATATCATTATCATAATTTCCCAAGTTCTTATCACATCGGACTTTTTATACCCGCAGTAAGACGTCCATTGCCATCGATGACTGTACCTTCCACCAGTGCGTAAAGTTGAGCAAGTTTGAATCGGAGCGTAGCATCAGCTTCATCCCACCAGACGGCGAGTTTGAATTGATGAAATACCGCACCACCAAGGATATCAGTCTGCCATTCCGCATCATTCCATTGGTCAGGGAAGTCGGCCGTACAAAGATGGAGGTCAAGGTCGTCCTCAAGTCTAACTTTAAACCATCCATTCTTGGACAGAAGATCGAGGTATGTTTTGAACTTAGTCATCTATTTGAATATTATTTTCTTTTAAGACTTCATGAAAGATTAATTAAGTAGAATTTACATTGTGTTTGAATTGTAACCTTGGCACACAAGTAACTTTGGTTGATTTGCACTTAGGCCCCAAAAAAAATTGTTTGGTTGCCCTCCACCGACTGACCCTATTTTTCAGCCCGACCCAAACTTTTTTTCATTGAAATTTTTTTTTTCTAAAAAAATATGCAAAACTTAACGAAAACTACAAAAAAATGTTACATTTTTGCTTTTTTCGATATTCAACCCTCAAAATGTTTAGGATGTCCCAAATCACTACAAGAAGTATTTGATTGTTTTGATTTGGATGTCGGGGAGGGGGGAAGTTGTGAAGGCTGGAGCGGCCGATCGACCTAGCAGTCCGTGGAAGAGTATAAAAAAAAAATTTAAGCAGTCCGTGGAAGAGTATAAAAATAAAAAAAAAAAAAAAAACCAAAAACCTGACCAACCGACCCTCTCTGAAAAAAGCTATGGAGGGCAACCAAAGAATTTTTTTTGGGCCTTAACTGAAGCAAATTATTTAAAACAAACTTGCTTTGAAATATGTCGATGACCTGACAATTGTTGAAAATGTCTCATCATCTAATAACAGTACAATTCAGTATGATTTGGATTTATTCTGACACTGGATGGAGATTAACAAAATGAAACCTAACAAATACATGTTTATGGATGTCCCCTTTATGAGAGATCCCCTGCTACTTGATCAACTCTGTCTTTGTAAACATGATCTTCAACAAACGGATGTCGTTAAGATCCTGGGGATCAAGATCTCTAGCAATGTCAAATGGGACACTCATATTGGTGACATCATTAAACGTGCAAGTGGTTGGCTGTTCATGCTTACTTTGTTAAAAAGATTTGGTCACAATAAATGTTGGTTTTATTCACCCTCTTTTGGAATACGCTGTCTCTGTATGGCATCCTAGTCTGACCAAAAAGCAACATAATGCTTTGGAGCGTATCCAGAAGAGGGCTTGTAGAATCATGCTTGGCCCCAAGTACACTTGTTATCAGGATACCCTTATTACTAGTAGTATTCCTGAACTTCATCAACGCTGTGATAAGATATGCCTCGACTTTGCAAACAAACTACTTTCGTGAGTCAAACCAATTCAGTAATTGGCTAGAGCAGAAGTTGTCAACTCCTATAGCCTCAGAAACAACCACAAACTATCTGTGCCTAAAACTCACACCAAGAGGTACTCTGACAGTGCAATACTGTTTATGGATAAGATCTGGAATAATCAATCATTTTAGCTCATTTTTATAAGTATGAACAGAGTCACTTTATAATATTTCCATTTTTGTACTGATATAGATATGTAAGCCTACTTATATGTGCCAATTATATGTTATTTGAATGTCTTTGCATGGTTTTTTTTAGATTTGAAGTTTTAAAGGGTATTGGACAAAATTTCAAAATTTGTTTGTGGGTGATTTACACTTCCTATGTTAGACAATAACAGTCAATTACCAGATATCTGGAATTTTTTTATCAAAACCTCAAAAAAGGTCAAAAATTTGAACTTTATTTTATTTGTTGATTTTGGGTATGAGGCTATTTTCTAAACGTATTTATTGATGCTATTCAAAGAGAAAGAGCCAAAGATTTGTTTATAAAACATTCCTTTCACATCATAGATTGCAGAAAAATCAAAAGAAATTTGGAATTTTCATTAGATATCCTGAAAAGGCCAATTCAAGAAATTCAACTATAGAGGGCAGTATTTATCATTTGTTTATCGTTGTCGAACAGAATATCTAAATATTTTGATATATAGGGTTTGAATTTGACAATGAAACTGTGCATGCTCTCATTATTACTGATAATACTTCAAATGATGCAAAAATCTCAAAATATTTTTGGGAAAAGTTTGGGGATGATGCTGAACTTGACCAATGCCCTTTAAGACTGTAAATATTGATTAGATTCAGCATTTTGCTGCGATTACAATATATTTATAATAAACCTTGAATAATAATGAAAGTTCATGGTTGATGTTGTTTTCTTTTAAAAAGAAAGAAAATGTTTATTATGGCTCTATGAAATCTTGTAATTTACTGTATCCATCCATGCATCACTTAGGTATTCAAACTTTAGCCACCACAGTTGTTGATTTTACAATGAACAATCTCTGTGGCGTGTTTGAATACCTTTCAACAACGAAAATCTTCCTGAAAACGTATGAATTAAATTCTAAATGTTTTCAATTTGACAGATAGGCCTACTCACCTTCATAAAATATTCAGCATATCTGAAGCGAAGTGCTAGTTGTGAATGCTTGCTGCTTCGACGTTAAATTTTTTTCCAAAGTACCGGGCTTTTGTACGTACTATAAGTGCCAGATGAAAAGTGTGTTGACTTTTTGTACTGTGTAAACGCACTTCTGTAAACGCCGTGCTGTGCGTGACGCGCTAATTTGAATATCAACTGTGGATTCCTCACTAATCAACAACGGTACGCTCCTGTATAAGGAGATATAGTGAGTTGTTGAATCTAACTTCTGTTTCCTATTCCTTCTTTCATGGCAGGTAAAAATCCCCACGCCGTTGAATACCAGTGGAGTCCAGGTACTTTGTATGAAGGGGAAAGCCAAGTATAAATCCAGTGAAAATGCTATTGTATGGAAGTAAGTTCATGTTATTTTTAATGTATTTTGCTAAGTATTAATGCAGTAAGAAAAGGTGTAGGTTCCTATTTTAGGATGTGTATAGTTTACTTCTAACTGATTGACCTTGACCTCTGAAATGAATTGTGCAAGGTTTCAACCTTAGCTTGTGTTGTTTTCTCTTGAGAGGGAAAATTAAGCATGCAACCCTGGGGATGAGGCTGTTATGTAAATACAAAGGAAATGGAAAATAGGTATACCTATTAATTTTACATTTTGTGCTATATCTCCCAAACTATAAAGAAGTTTGAGGTGAAATTTTGGATTTATAATCAGAGAGCTTTGATTTGGCATCAAAAATATACTACTTCCGGTTGAGCCCTGGGGGATGAGAATGTGATCGGAACCTACACCTTTAAGAGATTTGTGATGTGTGATGTGTTTTTTCATCTAGAGATTGCCTTTAATTTCATATTAAAATATAGACTTTCTTTTTTGATGCCGGTTATTTCATCTCAAATTACCATTCCAAAACAGAATCATGTTGTTGAAATTTTTTGAATTGTTTAAAATGTGGTGAAAGAGATTTAGAGGAAAACAAACCGAAAAAAATATATGCTAAAATATATATATATGGGTGCTTTAATTTTTTCTGGAAGAAATTTAAGTAGTTTTTGGTGTTATATAGGCAACTTACAAAAGAAGATCCAGCAGGCCTGGATTCTAGTATCCCAGCTCAGTCGTAGTGATGGTCAGCCAAAATCATCTATAATTAGCATTAGAGAATCAAAATTGGTATGGTTACTTAACCATTCTATATTTAATAACATTTTTGGATAACAAAACTTGGTGCAAAACAAATATAAAATTTATCTCAAGGTTGTTTTGCGCTCGTTTGTTGTTGTTTTTTTATTACCAACGCTTGTTGTTAAGCTGTTCTGCGTAGTGATGCACTAACTTACGCATGTATCGACAGTGCGTGATTTGTTGATTTTGATCGCTTATTGCTGTCTGATTCATGCGCACGTTAAGAGTGGCATGCACGACTCAACTTTGAATGGAAAACGACATTGAGACATACTATAGTAGTCGAGGTTTATCTTTCATATAATATTTATGGATACCATATTTTTTTTCGCAGGATAAAGCGCATGAGTGGGATGAAAGAAGCTCAGATCAGTGCTGAAGTAGAACTGTTACCAGGTGCAGATAAAAAGAAGTGGGCAAGGCCACCAATATCACTCAACTTTGAGGTGAGTTGGTATTGCTTTTGACAATGAAATTAATGGCTATACAGCAGATGATTGTAACTCAGGGAATTTGGCACGATATACAATTCATATACTGTATAAGTGGTTTAATTCCCGCTATATTAATTTTCACGCTCAATTCACCTAGCGTGTGAATAAATGTAGCACGAAAAGTGGTATTTATATACCTCCGCACGTTAAAAAATCTGAAGCGTGATAATAAAAGCGTGCAAAAAATATTCAAAATAGCTCAAAATTAGACTTGGGCGAAAATTACTGAGCACGAAAATAATTGGCGTTTACAGTAACACGCATAGTTCTCATAGCCTTAACCCTAACAGTGCTAAACCCTACAAAATCCTACAGCGCCCATGGGTGGCTTGGTATAGATGAAGATTGGATTTGAATGCGCAAGGTCCCGAGTAGAAATCCCTGGGTTGAATGCGTGAAAATAGGGATTTATTATACAGCAAGATTTGAGGCGATATTGCATGGGAAATATATGGTTTTCCCATGCAATATTTTGATCTATGGTTACACCTAAAAATTTACACACATTGACACATTTTATTTCTACATTATCAAGTGACAGTTTTAGTTCTTTTCTGTACTGGCAGTGGTTTGTTTTTATATGAGCGCCAAATAACATGACATTTGATTTTTTAGTGTTAAGTGATAGTTTGGTATATTTAGAAACTTAAGGGTACTGTTCTTTTTGACGAGCACTAGAGCGGAACGCTGTGTTTACTGTAAGTTTTGACCAACTTAAGAATGTCTGATCATCAAAATTTTTGGTGTACATAAAGAATAGAGTGTTTAGATTATGTACAAATCTTTACAAGTGATTTCGCAGCCACGATCAACTTCAAAATGGCATCAACAGTTTACTTCGAAAACGTTAACGCTATTTTGTCATAACTGCAACATTTCAATCACTTCACATGACTTGATTTCGTTGAAATTTTCACAACTAGAACGATAAATATCAGTAATAGAATTATGTATATTCTAAAAAATGTAGACTACCATTGAATCCTCGAAAAGACATTGGCAATCTCAGTCTCCGACAGTTTTCTTTACTCTCAATTAGCTCGTGGTAAAGTGCACCCAAAATTATGACTTCTTTGTATAAAAGATTTTTTTTCAACAAAATAAGAGTTCCTACATTATTCCGTTGTACCCTGAAACAGTTTATGAAGAAATCAAACGGAGGAGTCACATATGAAATAACTTTTTATCTGAAAAAGTTGCCTTCCAACTCGGTAAAAAATAAAATGGCGTTACGGACATTTAAAGATATGAAACTAAATTTTAAAAAGGTTTTAGTCTACTTACATGCCTGGCATTTTCGTATAGTAAAAGAAAATTCATATTGCACGTTTTAAAACATTAAGTTGTCCAATCGTCCTAGAAAA
>JXSR01S000404.1:8618-18733 GCA_000969725.1 Ophiothrix spiculata
TGAGGGGATTAGAAAGCAGGATTAACACTTTTATGAGGGAATAAGAGCACAACTTTTAAAACAATAATTGACAGCAATAAGAAAAACAAAAACATTTTAATTACCCAGATCATGCATGCAAATACTTCAAAAGGCTTAATTTTGCTCACAAATTGCAATAAATAAGTTAAAATTAAATCTTATTATGAAGGCAAGTTCAATTAAATTTCTTGGATTAAACGTAATTGTTTCCAAATAGTCGCAAAATTAAGCCGATTAAAAGTAAGGATAAGTAGGCACTACAAATCCACAGCAATGATAAACATATATATTATATTATATAAATATCCAAATAACATAGTATACTACCCACACCATTTCTAAATAAGATGAGAGGACCTCTTTTAGCAAGAAATGTCTTATACCAAGGAAATTAAAAAGGGGAATCTGTGCTCGGCGTCATTTTGATTTGACCATAAAGTAAATCCTATGGAGGCCATCTTGGATTGTTGTTTATCAGTGGAGGGCGAGTTATTGTACCTTCAACATTTTATGGCTGTGTGTGCCATACTTCTCAAGTCCTTGACACAGATAAGTGGGAAATTGATGTACTTTGATCAGAGCAAGTTGCAATAGATGCAACATGAAATGCAGACTCAGTGAGTGAAGATTTGCACGATTTGTCTGGATATCGGGCCAAAGTCAGAACATATCTGGTACAATAACCCTGCTCCATGAGTGATAATTAGATGGCAGCAAGCGCAATTTCTTTGGCTTATACTTATTGAACTAATGCAAGCATCAAAGGGAGTGTTGACCCTACCCTTCTCTAGCGTACACACATATTCACATTGCACAAAGATTCACCTCTCATTTGCATTACTACATGTATGTAAATAATAGGAAGAAGATTCACTATGAACTCATAAAATATGTCAAAGGTCAATCGACTCTTTTTGGTGACCCCAAGATCCAACATCGTGTTGAAGTGAAATGCCTGATGACCCTTACGAAGGGCAAATTCAAGACTCCAACAAAAGGAACATGTCTAAGGCTGCGATCACATAGACATATATGGTATAAGATATTCGCTGTATGCTCCAAGGGCAGGCAATCATATTCGATATTGACGGGGATTATCCTATCACGTTCCCAGTAAATTAACTTCTCAAAATAAGTTTGGAAACTTTTTTAGCGCCTTTATCTCATTTGTTTGAATCTTGTTCATCTATTCTATAAGCTGTTAAAAAAAGTTTATATATAGTGTATAGCAAATATCATATACCGTATACTTCTATGTGATTGAGCCTTAGACGCAATCAGTTTATTTTTCAGTAGCAATGCAAGTCGAGGGCAATTGATGCTGTTAAGCAAAGGAGCTGATTATCCCAAAACTGAGCAATGTGAGCATGACATAATCATGAAACTAAATTAAATTTCAAAAAAAGAAAAAAGTAAGCTTCCAATCCAAAAAAGGTAAGAAATAGCTACGGTGTGTATTTGCTCAGTTCTATAGACAGCACATGCTTGTACTTACGGATGGTGTGCCCATGTCTCGGCTGCATGGCCTGGTAAAAATACTGTACCAAGTTCATCTAGTGGAGAAGAGAAACACAAACAAATGAATCATTGAAATACAAAAGTGCTTTCTATGAACATAGGCTTCCCATATCTCTGAATTACTTAAACATTTATAAGATTTCAATATGAATTGTGTTGTGCCACATTTATCTTATTGGAAGAGTGGGGATTTCAAGAGTATCTTCCCTTAACCCATTGAATCCGACATTACGTGTACATGTACCGTATACCCAATTAACCGGTTTACCGGCTTTGAGGTCACATGTCAGTAACTTGATGTGTTTGCCAATAGACATGCGTAGTTGTACATCAATTGTCCTATTTATAACGAAAGACATCAGTGAATCTTTGAACCCATGGTTGATGGGTCATTTTGCTCTTATTTACTCAACAGAGGTGAAAAATTCCACATATTTTCATAAATTTGATAACAATTTTCAACAAAGGCAGCTTTGCCCATAGACTACAACGTAAATGTTGAATATGTTGGTCATCATAAATAGTATTCTTTTGTTAATGCTGGTTATTGGATCAATTCACACTACTTTAAAATGAAAAAGTAACGCAAGGGAAATCAAAATCACAGTACGTTTAGGGGTAATATTGTGTTTTTTAACTTTCAGGGGTCAGCAGTACAGATACACGTGGAATGGCCAGGGTTCAAAGGGTTAAAACAACATTTTTCCAATTTATAATGCTACAATTCTGTTTTGCAAATTCATAGGCCTATTTGTTTCAATATAAAGCAGCATTCTATTCTCAAGTAAAATAGTAAAGAATATTCCCTTTGACTTTTCCTCTAACACTATAACTCTTTCCTTTTAAACTTAGTTCACTTACATGGGTCCCTGGGAGTAAGTTGTGAATGTGGGCCTACTGCCTGGTTCGCCGGCTGCGGAGACGTCTGTTTAGGCTTGGTCACTTTGGTATTGGATTTCGCGAATTCTAACCTTATTGTCTGTGGTTGGTCGGGATCAAACCGTACACCCTGAAATTGAAGAGAACAAATGCACAAATGTTTTAAATATTATAATAAGACTACAAAAATAATAATATTGGAACCTGGTATTGGAATCATAATGCAGCAAATTATTTTTGATCATCTCATCTCAGTGGCAACTTTGCAGCATTTGTAGGAAATGTTCCTGTTGTGTTTAGATGACTTAGAAAAACATGTTCAAAGATTAGTAAAATTGGCATGCCCAGGGGGTAGCTTTAGGGACTGAAGCCCCTCGCAAGATTGTAAAAATCATGTAAAATCAGCCTGTTTTTAATGATTTTTACCACTCATTTGCAAATCCCATTTAGCTCCCCGCAAGGAAAAATCCTGGGCACGCCAGTAAGTCCTATATTTTCTGTTGAATGCCCCAAGAACATACAGATACATTTCCTATTTTTGATCATTTTGCGAATCTGTCTAAAATCAATTTCGGCAAATTATGATCTTGACATACATTTTCACCTGTAGCGCAAAATGAAGTTTGCTGCATTTACATGTAGTTTGTGATAAACAGTCACATTCAATTATAACCATCACTTTATATCATACAATTCAAGTTGTTACCGCTCCAGATTTCTATCCCACTCTTAATGAATGATATGGTCCATTATGTCAATACAAAATATAAATACAAATTATACCTCTTACTACATACTAAAACATATATAACAACTTCAAAAAATTCTACATCATAACATTTCCCCTGGCAAAACAATTTTCCACAATCTACTTCAGGTTGAGGAAGAAATATTGCATGGATTATTTTGTTTCTACGACTACGGCTATTTACTCTAGCGTATTAGGGATTCAACGACAACATCTTAAGCAGATTTGGAACTGATACAGTCTTGAGGCTTAGTGCAAGTCAGATATAGCTCAGACCACACAGCACGGGGAGGGGGAGGGCCAAATATCATCCTGGATGCAGTTAGCTCTTGCTCTTTCTTCATCACTATCAAATTAAGCAATATTTCAACAAGTTTCAACCAATTGTACTTGTAAATTGGTTGCTTTGGGCTTAAATTTAGTTAAAGCATCAAATTAAGCAATGTTCATATTTTTTTGCATTTTGTGAATTTTAAAATGGTTATATACTACTGTGAATTTATCCAACCATACAAATAACTTTTATCATCTTTAATATCATGGTGAACTTGTGAAAATAAAACCTTAAGATGTTCTCGGTTTAATAAATCATACTGACCAAGACCAACTTGGATTTCCAGATTCCAAAAGTTTAATCAATGCGCTCATGATATATGTGACCGCCCCTTTCCATGGGCCACTCGCCCTTTCCTAGCTTGCTAACTTATGTATACAATTGTACTTGCAGACCTGTAGTAGTTTTTACATTATCATATTATGCAGACTTGAGTGGTTATCTGCTAATGTAACGCTCAAACAACCACAAGAAATAGTGCCCAAACTCTTCACTTTGCATTATAGTATACACTAGCCCTTTTCAGTGAAAAAAAGAGTTTTATTTTCAGTTGTACATGTGCATCTTGTTTCTTTTTACAAAAAAAATTACTGCACTTTAACACTTAATGTTTCATTTTTGTATTTTTGAAAATGGAATTGCATAATCTACAGTTAATTGGCAAACTTAAAAAAACCAAACTCCTTAATTTGCAACTTCTCCCAATGTGCATTTCTTTTTCACACAAAAAATAAAAGCAAGTGCATGTGAAAACAGCTTTTAAATTTGCCAAATTTGTGTCTTGCGAGATTGATCAACCTTCTCAGTATTTATGTTGAGGAAAAACATGAAACTTTACACCTCCGCATCTATATAAAAGTTTTAATCATTTCTTTCTTTCTTTGGTTTTGACAGTATATACATAAAAATGCACTTCGCCAACTTAATGCGACTTGTGTTCTGGTCATACGCGGTGCTATCAAATGAGTACTTTAGATTCAGAGCTAATTGTTTTAAGTGTTCTGTTGACTTGGCCGTCGTATTTTGGTTTTGTAAACCACTAATTCGCACTTTTTTATTTTTATGACCTGCAGCTTGCTTCTCCCTCCACCCTTTATCATATTCTCATTTTACTGAGTCAAATTAACATATGGGCACCCCCGTCTCCAAATAGCAGGACGCTTGTGGGACAAAAATTATAATATCAGACCATATTTTACTAATTTGTTACTCATTTGAATAAATTAATGTCTTGGGATTACTGTCCCATTGTTAGTTTATTTGTGCATTTGTTCTCTTCAAATTTTAAATTTGCCTCCAGTTTGACCCCACCACACTTTGCGCCACCACTGACTGTATATTTACCAGTACCAAACTGAAGTGATACTGATACTGAGACAGTAAATGCACCCTCCCCCCTGACATGCATTTGTACAGCCCTGCATTAGTTACAAATTTTAGCAAACATGTATCATACAATCATATTATTCAGTACTTGGTAATCTTTCATTGTCTAGTTATTGGATCGTGTTATTTAAATCAACTAACTGATGAGCTCAGAGGAGGTTTTCAGAATATCCCACAATGCATTATTCTGATACACTTAGATATAATAGGCAATAATGGTTTTCTGGACAAGGGGCTCTTAGGAATTTGAGAATTCCATTGAATAGTACTCATTCATATTAGGGATGTCAATTAGTGTAGAAAAATCCGTGCTGGGTTGAAATTTACGTTCAAGTACCTTCACTTTAGACTCTTCATTGAGGGGTTCAAAAATGTTTAATATAATTAAAAATGTAACTATTGAAAAAAATTGGAGTTTCTTTTAATAATGAAGGAGCCTTCTTAGTTTTTAATCATAAAACAAGTATATTACAGTTGATTGAATGTTCGTATGTTTTCATAAATGAGCAGCTCCGTATGGAAAATGGACCAGAGGTCGCCGTCAAAACTCAAATTAAGTCCCGCTCTTCGGTCAAGCGCGTTATATAAAAATGCATTTCCCGATGTGATTCACTCATTTTTAGGCAAAAAGTAAACAACCATTTTAAAGGAGACAGATCCATTGTTCAATTTATGAA
The DNA here is from genome assembly GCA_000969725.1 of Ophiothrix spiculata. Taxonomy (NCBI): domain Eukaryota; kingdom Metazoa; phylum Echinodermata; class Ophiuroidea; order Amphilepidida; family Ophiotrichidae; genus Ophiothrix; species Ophiothrix spiculata. Next base: position 14,182 of record JXSR01S000404.1, read on the forward strand.
GGACACTTTTTTGAAACCACCTCTTGAACTTTACAGCAGTCGATCAAAACCCCAGACCACCACCCTGGTTGGAGATCTCTCAATACTTTTGCAATCCCTGGATGACACAGGATGTCTCCGAAAAAGTGTCTTACATCACTAGAACCGGTAAATATTCGTGATCACAATGGTATATTTTTTTACTTTCAACGATGAATGAATCATTCCGGATTTTCCATTTCAAAGTACCCACTACCACACTTTTCCAAATGTTTTATAAATACCCGCCAGCAGTGCGAATAGCTCTAGGCGCTATGTAAGGCAATTCCCGGCATAAACATTTGCTGGACATTGCAAAACACGCCGAGCTTTTCTTTCGTCTTTTTGGATGGTATTAGTTAAAATAATTGGAAATTTGGTTCAATATCAGAATGTTACTCACATGCAACCCTCTTTCATGTCATTAATCCAGTAAAAATCAGTAAAATATTGTAGATTTAAGTACTTTTGAAGATTACGGGAGTAAGAACAATTACTGTAACTGCCATTATTTCACGTACCTTACTGGCCTAACGTTATGGTTGCGCTGTGTTGATTTATTCATCCTACTCCCGTTTTAAATCTGAAACACCTTGTCAAATGGATCCATTTGTTAAAATTAAACAAATGACCTCAAATTTGGGCCGATATTTTCAACACAAAGTGAGACATGGGATATTTTTGGACACTTAGCTACTCTGAGGCACTGGTAGAAGACAAATATTTTTAATAAATCAGTTTCTTAGTTTGTTTGTCATTTTTATTCGCCCTTAAATTCCTGATATTAACGTTTTCCCTAATTTACCTCTATTTTTAGCTCAAATAGCGCCACATTTTTCAGACAAAATCTTTTATATCTCCGGAACCGCTTGACCTACAAATGTGATCTTGGTGTCATTTTACTTTGGAAATAGTGTACAATTCGAATGTGTGATGAAAACAAATTGAATAGGAACTTTAATTTTCTCATTGATATCCCTATTCATATCTTTCCAGGGATGTGTTTCTTTTCACAATAGCCCAGTGTTTACCCACATTGCTGACAAAGTATAGGAGTTGAATTGGATTTGCAGGTATATTGTACAATGTTGCATTGCATCGTGGGATATTGTGAAAACCTCTGTGATCAGCTCATCTCATCAATCTGCGGCCGGATTGTTTTGAATCCATCCATCTTTTCCTCAAATCACAAGTCTCAATATCTGATCAACACTCTGCTATGCAAATATACCAGCAGAACACAACTTGATTTCCCCCATCTGTGATTAGAAGAACATAATCTCACAATAACTACTTGTGTCTACGACAAATGTTAGTTTAGCGAGCGCTTTGCTTCGAGCCCACGCTGCTAGGAACCCTCTCAGGTACGCGCTAGAAAAACACGATTCACAAGTACTCATATTCTCATCATGAGAGTTCGGGCAAACATTTTCCTCTTGTAAATTTTATTTGCATTTCGAGAAATTTCAAATAATCATCAAGTTATTCTACTGCTCCGCACTTTTTTTTTACGACTGAATATAATTTGACTTGTTGAACAAATTTGCTACATGAAATATTACACTCTAAAAATACCTAGTCGTGTCATCTACGAAAATTTGATTTTATTTAATTCTGGTTAAACTATTATGTTCATAAATGTGACAGGATTTGAGTCAAAAATACAAGCATGTATAGCATCATGAGTGAAAATAACATTATAAAATGATGAATTATTGCATTTTTCTCAAATGTGATCATCCATCCCAAACCAGCCGTAAATGCTGCTTCTTGTCATTTTCACTTTTTTAATTATTTGCAAAGACCATGCTTAAAGGATTAAAATGGCACCTTAATGAACTTCACGCAATTTCCAGAAGTTAAGTTATGGTCTGTCAAAGGTTGTCAGGGAGTAAAACGTATAACTGAGATAAAGGCCACCACCAGCAAAACACATTTGTTAAACATTTTGTCATATTATGAGTTTATAGATCAGCAAGCCCTATATTTTCTGTTGATTGTCTTATGCAGATTTATTTCACGTTTCCTATCATTTTCTCGAAATGAAACTTTGGTGGTATTTTGTAGTAAGCACAAGGATTGTGAATCTATCAAAAATCAATTTCGGCATATTATGACCATGATATGTGTTTTCACCTGTAGCGCAAAATGAAGTTTCTGGCATTTACTGCTCATACGGGCTGGACAGCCACAAATGTGTTCTTGTGTCATTTTGTTTTATTTATATGAATTGCCACCTGTTAATGCATTGCAGAAAACATTTTTACTCCATCCAAAATGGAGATACATCCAAACAAAAATACCGCCTGGTTTGGCCTAAGAAATTGCAAGTATTGACAAAATCTCTATTTCAACAATTCCACTTTTGACTAAGGGCATAATGTTTTCAATTTGATCAAATTAAGTAGAGAATTGATTAACCACTTGAATACTAGCAATGTTAGGGAACAGACCCTTTTCCCCATCTCCCTAGTGCCGAGGACGTGTATATTTGTGATATTGCATAAGTCACTCTAACAAAAACTGCTGCCTGGTTTGGCCAGGAAAACTGCAAATATTGGCAAAATCTGAATTTCAATCATTCTACTTTTGATTTAGGGCATAGCATTTTTAGCTAGATCAAATTAATAACCAAGATTAACCACTCAAATGCTAGCAAACTTATAGCACAGACCCTTTTTCTTAACTCTTTCATTCCGGAATAAAGTGTTCACCATTCGTCCTATTCTGACGGAAAGCCACGCTGGGTGGCTCACAGACACCTCGGTTTATGATAGCATACGATAATTGCATAGCGCCAGGGTTGTTCTCTTTGCTAATAAAATGATTGCACTAGATAATTTGGGCTTGTATGTTTTTTTAGAGTAATTTGAACTGCATCAAAATAGAAATTGCGGCCAATCGTGCACACTTTTGTGAGCCGCTGTGAGCAGGTTGCATGAGTGAAAGAGTTAATTCCCTATTGCCAAGGATGTTAAATATTTGTAATTTTACGTAAGTATGCCCCACAAAAACTACTGCTTGGTTTGGCCTGGAAAATTGCATGCACTTACAAAATCTGAATTTCAATCATTCTACTTTTGATTTAGGGCATAGCATTTTCAACTAGACCAAATTAATAAGCAAAGATTTGATTAACCCTTTTTGATGCTAGCTATGTTATAGAACAGCCACGTTTTACCCAACTTCATTTATGCCATAGACGCGTGTGATGGCTCACCGAAAAATGGTGACTTTGCGAAAGAATACAGTACTTTTAAAGAAACTGGCAAATCTTGCAATATATCTATCAGATGAAACAATTATTCAAATTGTCACCTTGTTTATTCAAATTTTAAAAACAAAATTTGGAAACAAATAAACACATAGAATATGGACCTTAACATTTCCAAATCCATCCATTGTAAATCCTACTGCAAATACAAAATAGGAACATGTCAGCACTCTCAATGCATAGCAATTGCTAAATTTATGACGCTGAGTTGAGAGTCAACTATTTTAATTGAAGTAAATGACTAGCATTTATATTGGAATATGAGATTTAATAAGACGTTCGATTCATTCTTACAAGGGATTTTGACAAGCGCATCATAATAAGTCCATGATTGATAACTCAATGATACAACACAGAAAGCAATGTCGGCTGCGACACTTTATCAAAATGTATATGTAGATACATGTCGTCTGCATCAAACACACGATGAATTACACAAGATATTTTTGTGGGGTTTTCTTTAGAAAAAATTGGGAGTATTTTACACTCTCATGTTTATATAATGTCTCTGTATATGTTCAATAGATCTCTACTGTTAAATCCCCAAGGCATTTATCAAAATTGAATTATTCATCGGAGAATAAAATCATGAAAATAAAAACGGAGCAAAAATTTGATGTGATTTTCGGCATAAGCAGACCAGGAAGCTATATTGTCATCCAGATTTATTTGCAACTACTTGTGTAAGAGTGATGAGGCTAAACAGGCCTTGGGGTACCATACAGATTGGTGCTCCTCAAAGAAGAGGGATTATACATGACATCAAGGCTCAATTTTGATTATGGTACATACATTTCCAGGTTATCTTTCTACAATTATAAATCTTTGGAGTCTGCAGCAAACAGCCAATTAACGCACATAAACCAATATGACCATACAGAGAAATAAATTAGTCAATATTGAGTTAATATTCTGCTAGCACCAAAGTTTTTGTCAAATTTATCAGAACTTCACTTTCTGTATTAATTGAATTTGCTAGTCTTAAAGTGGTATTAAAGGCAAAATGAAGTTGCTCTGACTGATATAAACATAGGCCTGTTGCAGAGAGCTAAGCAAAAAAATCTTAATTCCAAAACTTGAGCCAAATCGGACAAACGTTTTTTGAGATATTGCTGTTTAAAGTTTCTTTGTATTCTATTGTTTTTGCCAATGTATTGATAAAGTTAATGAGGAAAACTGGTAAAATGTGCTCATTAATATTAATTTTTGCCAATATTTTTCCAATATTTTATGAATAAACCTTCATACTACTTTTACCTT